>PVIW01006207.1:0-91323 GCA_004026585.1 Noctilio leporinus | reverse complement strand
GAAAAGTTTCTGTTCAGCTAAAGAAAATATCAGCAAAATTCAAAGGGAACCAACTGTATGGGAAAACATAATTGCCAATGATACCTCAGACAAGGGTCTGATCTCCAAAATATATAAAGAACTAATGCGACTCAACACCAGGGAGACAGACAGCCCAATTAAAAAATGGGCAAAGGACCTGAAAAGACAACTCACTGAGAAAGATATAAAAAGGGCCCAGAGGCATATGAAAGAATGTTCAGCATCACTAGTCATCAGAGAGATGCAAATTAAAACCACAATAAGATACCACCTCACACCTGTCAGAATGGCCATCATCAACAAATCAACAAACAACAAGTGTTGGCGAGGATGCAGGGCAAAGGGAACCCTCACACACTGTTGGTGGGAATGTAGGCTGGTGCAGCCACTGTGGAAAACAGTATGGGGTTTCCTTAAAAAACTAAAAATGGAACTGCCTTTTGATTCAGCAATTCCACTACTTGGACTATACCCAAAGAATCCTGAAACACCAATTCATAAGATCCTATGCACACCTATGTTCATAGTGGCACTATTTACAATAGCCAAGTGCTGGAAACAGCCTAAGTGCCCATCAGTGGATTGGATCAAAACACTTTGGTACATTTACACAATGGAATTCTATATAGCAGAAAGAAAGAAGGAACTTGTACCCTTTGCAACAACATGGATGGAACTGGAGAGTATTATGCTTAGTGAAATAAGCCAGTCAGTGAAGGACAAATACCATATGATCTCACCCATTACGGGACAATAATGAGCAAAACAACAAGCAAAAAAGAACCCAGTATATGAATACAAGGAATAGGCCTTCAGTGGTCAGGGGGAAAGGGGTTGGGGGGAGGCAGAGGCAAGAAAGGGGAGCAGCTTAGATAAGAACCTAGTATAAAGGAACCATGGACATAGACAACAGGTGGGATTGACTTTGGGGGGAAAGGGTGGGTGGGGAGGGGGACAGAGGGGAGCAAAAAGGGGATGGATGTAATACAACAATAAAATTTAAAAATAAATAAATAAGTGAAAAAATAAAAATGTAGTTACTTTTTAAGTTGGGTCAAAAAGTGTACGCTTTTACTGTTTTGTTGTTGTTACGTTCAGTTTAATTCCCTGCCCCCCCAATAGAAAGACCTTATTTATTTAGTTCAAAGAGTTCTGACTTCTTCCCTATTACACCTCCCTGCAGTTGCATCACTGCTCCCTCTCACCCCGTGGAATGAAGCCCTGCTTCTGAACAGCGGCACCTCTCTTGCACAGTGCTCCCTAGAGACCATTAGAAATGGGCCTGCACCATTGTCCTGACAAAGGGGCACCAGCTCCCAAATTCATATTTATTGTTTATCTTCCTTCATATGGATTCTTTAAGACAGATGGTCATAAATCTTCATGTCTCCCTTATACATATAGGCCAAAAACTCTGTATAGTTTTTTCCATAAAATAAAAGACACATTTTTTTTATTTTCACCAATAACTTTTTTTGATTGTGAACTTTATCTGGTCTACCCGACCATGGAGCATCATCCAGCAAGAACCCTCCAGCACGAAACTCTGCAAACCGCTGTATACATGTTCAGTCTGTCACAGCACCCTCTACATACACTGCACAGATCTTTTTTTGCATTGTTTTTGCCATTTTTGAAATAATACATTATAATATGCAAAAAAATATTGCATATGTTAAGTATATTTTATTGATTATGTTATTAGAGCTGTCCCAATTTTTTCCCCTTTGCCCCACTCTGCCCTGATATCCCCCTCCCTTCCAGCAATACCCATCCCCTTAGTTCATGTCCATGGACCATGCCTGTAAGTTCTTTGGCCTCTCCATTTCTCCTCCCTCCCTCCCTCCCTCCCTAAAAAAAAAAAGATTTGATTTATTATATTCAGAGAGAGAGGCAGAGAGGGAGAGAAACATCAATGTATGGTTGCTTTTCACCTGCTTCCACCTATGGACCTGGCTGGAGACCTGGCTTGCAACCTGGTTATGTGCCCTGGCTGGGAATGGAACCAGTGACCTTTGGGTTCGCAGGTCGGCACCTATCCACTGATAGCCAGGGCTTTCCTTTACTATTCTTAATATCCTCCTGTCGATTTTGTACCTGCCAATTATGCTTCTTAATTCCTGCACTTTTTCTCCAATTCTCCCCGCTTTCCCCTCCCTGCTGGTAGCCCTCCATATGATCCCTATACCTATGATTCTATTTCTGTTTTAGTTGTTTGCTAATTTTGTCTTGTTTTATTTTTAGATTAAGTTGTTAACAGTTGTCAGTTTGTTGTCATTTTAATGTTTATAGTTTTTATCTTTTTCTTAAATAATTCCCTTTAACATTTATATAATAAAGGTTTGGTGATAATGCACTCCCTTATTACCTTTTCGTATTTGTGAAGCAATTTATCTGCTCTTCCATTTTAAATGATAGCTTTGCTGGATAAAGTAATCTTGGTCATAGGTCCTTGCTTTTCATCATTTTTGAATACTTTTATTTATTGATTTAATTTTTTTGTCGTTGTGTTATATTCATCCCATTTTTCCTCCCCTCTGTCCCCTTCCCCACCCACCCACTCACCCCAAAGTCAATCCCACTTGTTGTCCATGTCCATGGTTCTTCCATACTAGTTCCTTGACTAAACTGCCCCCCTTCTTTGCCTCCTCCTCCTTCCTCCCCTCTGCTCACTGAAGGTCTATTCATTGTATTCCTATGTCTGGTTCTGTTTTGCTTGTTTGTTTGTTTTGCTCATTAGTGTCCTGTAATGGGTGAGATTATATGGTATTTGTCTTTCACTGACTGGCTTATTTCACTAAGCATAATACTCTCCAGTTCCATCCATGTTGTTGCAAAGGGTAGGAGTTCCTTCTTTCCTTCTACTATGTAGTATTCCATTGTGTAAATGTACCAAAGTTTTTTGATCCAATTATCCACTGATGGGCACTTAGGCTGTTTCCAGCACTTGGCTATTGTAAATAGTGCTGCTGTGAATGTAGGGGTACATAGGCTCCTATGAATTGGTATTTCAGGGTTCTTTGGGTATAATCCTAGTAGTGGAATTGCTGAATCAAAAGGCAGTTCCATTTTTAGTTTTTTAAGGAAATTCCATACTATTTTCCATAGTGGCTGCATCAGCCTGAATTCCCACCAACAATGCACCAGGGTTCCCTTTTCCCCACATTGTAACCAACACTTGTTGATTTGTTGATGATTGCCATTCTGACAGGTGTGAGGTGCTATCTCATTGTGATTTTAATTTGCATCTCTCTGATGGTTAGCAATGTTGAGCATTCTTTCATATGCCTTTGGATCCTTTGTTGTCCCCCTCAGAGAGTTGTCTGTTCAGGTCCTTCACCCATTTTGTAATTGGGCTGTCTTGCCTCCCTGGTGTTGAGTTGCATAAGTTCTTTACATATTTTGGATATCAAACCCTTGTCTGAGGTTATTATTGGCAAATATGTTTTCCCATACAGTTGGTTCCTTTTAATTTTGCTGGTGTTTTCTTTAGCTGAACAGAAAATTTTCAGTTTGATAATAGCCCCATTTGTTGATTTGTCCTTTTATTTCCTTTGCCCTTGGAGAGGTATCGGTAAACATATTTCTGCATAGGATATCTAAAATTTTACTGCCTGTATTTTTTCTCTAGGATCTTTATGGTGGCACTGCTTATGTTTAAGTCCTTTATCCATCTCAAGTTTATTCAGGTCTGTGGTGTAAGTTGGTGATCTAGTTTTATCTTTTTGCATGTTGCTGTCCAATTCTCCCAACACCACTTGTTGGACTGTTTTTACTCCATTTTATGTTCCCTCTGAATACTTTTTGCCATTCCCTTCTTGCGTGCAAACTTTCTTTTTGAGAAATCAGCTGATAGTGTTATGGGAACTCCTTTGTAGTTAGCTCTCTGTTTTTCTCTTGGTGCTTTCAAGATTCTCTCTTAATCTTAATCTTTGGCATTTTAATTATGGTATATCTTGGTGTGGTCCTCTTTGGGTCTAACTTGTTTTGGACTCTGATTTTTGGACTTACATGTCTGTTTCCTTCACCAAATTAGGGAAGTTTTCCTTCATTATTTTTTCAAATAAGTTTTCAATTTCTTGCTCTTTCTCTTCTCTTTCTGGCATTACTGTGATTCGGATAATTGGCACTTTTGGAGATGTCCCAGAGTCTTTTTATTCTGTCCTCATTTTTTTGAATTCTTGTTTCTTCATTCTGTACTGGTTGGATATTTCTTTCTTTCTTATGTTCCAAATCATAAATTTGAACCCTGGCTTCCTTCCATTCACTATTGGTTCCATGTAGATTTTTCTGTTTTTCAATTAGTGTAAACTTCACTTCTTTAAGCATTTGCCTTACTCAGTCATTTATCTGAGCATCGTTATCACCAGTGTTTTGAACTCTGCATCTAACAGGTTGGCTATCTTCTTTTCGCTTAGTTTTTTCTGGACTTCTTTCATTTTGGCCACACTTCTTTGCATTCTTAATTTGACAGCCCCCTGTGCTGTGTATTAGGTAGAGCTGCCACACCTGTTGCATTGTAAGGGGTGGAGACTTAGGTATTCATCAGTGTGGGGGATGATCCGTTTCACCACTTTGTGGGGCTGTATGTGGGAGAAGGGTCAGTGAGGGAACAGTGCCACTTGTTCAGAATTTGCCCTTTTTCTTGTCACTTCAGCTGCTTCCCACGTGTGACTAGCATCCCTCTAGCTGTTGCCCTGGTGATGGTTCCAGAGTGGGTGGGTTTGAATAAGTTCCGGGACCATGGCTGCCTTCCAAATGAAGTCTCTTGAGAAACAGCAGTTTCTTCCACTTTACCAACCCTCACTGCATTATAACATCCAGAAGCAATAAGGCTATATTTTCCTGGTGCTGGAACCATGAGCTACAAGGTCTCATCTGGGGCTAGGATTGCTCCTGAGGTGGCCCCCCCAGCTATTATGTTCCACACATGAATGTGGGACTGCTTATTCCATTGGCCACTGCTTCAGATGTTACATATTTTCTTCCATTGTCAATATTAAAATGGCTACACAAAAATTAATCTATTTTGACAAAATTTTTTAAAAATCTACACTGATAGTAATAGCTGTTACATTTACTAGAGCCATCTTACTGAAAAAAATAAATGAACTTTTTGGCCAACCCAATATATTTGAAAATAAAGACTTTTTTTTTCTGTTTTATGTACTCACACCCAGTATACTAGTTTGTCTTTAATTTTTACACTCATCTGTCATACTTTTTTTTCTGATTAGTTTATTTCATAAATATATTCTAATGAAATTAATTTGACATTTTATTAGTTTGACTTACTCCATTTTGAGGGACCACATAAAATTAAAGTCACCAAGTTTTGATTCTGCCTTACTTTAACAGTACACTTTCCAGTGTAATGTAACAACTATTACACTAAAACAATGCTGTCTATTTTTTCTTTTTACAGAGTGTTCGACCTACACCCCAAAATGATGCTATAACGGTACACTTTAAACCAGTTACCTTAAAAGCTTCAGAAAGTAAATATACCAAAGTTGCAAGTATTAGTTTCGATGGTAAGTATTCAACTTCTTCTAATGCAATGATCATATTTATTTTTCTTTTTTTAAAGATTTTATTTATCATTTTTAGAGAGAAGGCAGGGAGGGAGGAAGAAAGGGAAAGAAACATCAATGTATGGTTGCCTTTCACCTGCTTCCAGCTACAGACCTGGCTGGAGACCTGGTTTGTAGCCTGCATATGTGCCCTGACTGGGAATCAAACCAGCAACCTTTGGGTTCGCAGGCCGGTGACTATCCACTGAGCCACCATCCAGGGCTACAAGGGTCTTATTTTAATAAACTAGAGGGCCTCTATATCAACATCTTAATATAGAAGTCCTGACCATTTTACTGTCAGATTTTGTATTACTGCTTAGGTTGGTTTTGCTTGTAAAATATCAAGAACTCTTATTTGACTATTTATGAAAGAAAATATCGTAATTTTATAAACTTAAACTAGGATTGGCAGATACAGGGTGTACGCAATCAATTGGCAAAATTTTAGTAAAATAAACAACATACCACAAAAGTTATATTTTGAAATTATTCTTATATGTAAATACATAAACATGGTCATTATTCTTTTAATTGTTCAAAAAAGCCTACATTTGCTGCAATAATAGACTTGATTCAACTTTGGAATCTTAAGCACACTTTCATTAACTTTTCTTTATCCATGGACATCATCATGTTTTCAGTCTTAGCTTTAACAGCCTCTTTATTGGAATGAGGTTGTTTATTCACTTCTCTCTCACAAGTGCAGCATACATAATAGTCTAAAGGATTTGCATCTAGTGAACTAGGTGGCCAGATTTCCTTTGATCAGAATTCAGAAACATTGATACTGAGAAGTTCTTGCACCTTTTTGGCATTATGTACTGATGCACCATCCTTTTGGAAAATAAAATGACGTCCATTTGGGACTTGCTTCATCCATGGTACAGCCACTTCTCTCACAACATCAAGATAAACATCCTGGATCTTCATTGATGATCTCTGGATTCTGTGTACAAATATCTGGACTTGTGCGATCCTAATGTACCTTAAGTGTTTTCCTTGTTGGTGTGGTGACATCAGGATCAGCATCATTCATCTTCTTCATATTGTAAACTGTACATAAAGGGATGTTATTGAAGTTCATAGATTCCTTAGCAGTTTGCCCTGCACACAGTCCAGAAATCATGGTTGCTCTAACATCGTATTCCTTGGACATGATGGTTGCTCTCAGAATTTAATACTTTGTATCTGAAACAATGATGTTAAATCATGACCTTAGAAGCATAGTTTTTCAAAATTAATAAGGAGCATGTGAAATAAAGAGATACAAAGTTATTGCCAATTGATCCACATACCCTGTACAGTAGGGATGGAATTAAACTTTTTTAGTCAAGGCTTTAACACATACACTCCAATTATGCTTTATCTTAATTATGAAGTCATTAATTTTTGTAATTGTAAATTTTGTATTTCAACTTCAGAAATGTTTGTATTTGAGAGCAGAAATATTCTTGTTAACATTTCATATATTGGCTTTCCTAAGCTACTAGACAGTCCGGTCTAAGCTAAAATAATAGCCTTTATAATAAAATTAAATAGTGACTTAAGAGCTGCTTAACTATATGTGATTAAATTTAATAAGAACTGAAACTCCAAATGGAATTTGCACCATTGGGGCCCACATAAGTGAAGACCCCTGAATCTTATACTTTGACTTTATAATAAAACCATCTCTGCTTATAGTCCACATTTCATATTTACACTCCTTACCAGATGAGAGTATTTGCACACTCATGACCTTTTGCATGTGGCAGAACACTGGAACGCTCTGCACAGTGTGAGAGCATTATGCTTACCACTTGCATGTGGAGAATTCTCAGGAGGGTCTGGAGCAACTGCGCAGGCTGGGTGCCAGCTTCAGTCTTCACGCCATGAGCGCAGAGAAAAGTCCCAAGGAAATCATCGTGAAATGTATGGCATACTATCATGTATTGTAATCCAGCAGTCAAGTAGGCTTGTAGAAGGTTTTGGTGCCACATTTATTTCCAAGACTGATAAATTGCCTGTGTTCATAAGATACCACAGTCATGACCACCAGTTTCAGTATCAGTGGGTACGTTCTCTCTCCTTACCAAGAAAGCGAACAACCGCTTATAATTCCTAACCCTTGAGAGCATTTAGTGCCTACTCACTGGTAAGTGCAAGAATTAGGGGTTGTGCATCAAGACAGTGCTATTCCAGCCTCCCATACTCTTCTCTTCAAGTTCCTGGACTGGCAACCCAGTGCATATTTCCATTCTTGAGATAATGAATGTCAGTAAAGTTGGGTCATCTGAGATCATATACTCTAAAATACGTGCTTCTTAAAGGAAATAGGTAAAATGAAATACACAGGCAAATGGAAAGCACTTTTAAAGCAAGTACTTTATTTCTAAAAGTCTATTTTGTCTCATATAAGTATTGCTACCCCAGCCTTTTTGTCATTGATATGTCTGTTGGCCATCTGTATGATCTCTTTGGAAAGGTGTCTATTTAGGTCCTCTGCCCATTTTTTACTTGGATTGGTTGTTTTTTTGGTATTGAGTTGTATCAGTTCTTTATACATTTTGGATATTAACCCTTTATCAGATATATCACTGGTGAGTATCTTCTCCTATTCAATAGATTCCTTCGCTGTGCAAAAATCTTTTAGTTAGATAGCCTGTTTTTTCTCCTTTTGTTTCCCTTGACTGAGGAGACATATCAGAAAAAAATACTGGTAAGAGAAATTATTAGAGATTTTACTACGTGTATTTTTTTTTCTATGAATTTTATGATTTTAAGTTTTATGTTTAAGTCTTTCATCCATTTTGAGTTTATGTGGTGTAAGAAGATGGTCTAGTTTCTTTTCTTTTTTTTTTTTTCTTTTGCATTTATCTGTCTAGTTTTCCCAATACTGTTTATTGAATAGACTACCTTTACCCCATTATGTATTTGCCTACTGTGTCACATATTAATTGGTCATGTAGGTGTGGATTTATTTCTGGGCCCTCTATTCCATAGATCTGTATCTGTTTTTATGCAACTATCATGCATGCTGTTTTGATTGCTATAGCTTTGTAGTATAGTTTGGTATCATGTAGTATAATACCTCCAACCTTATTCTTTCTCAAGATTACTGTGGTTAATCAGGGTCTTGTGGTTCCATGTACATTTTTGGATTATTTGGTCTAGTTCTGTGAAACATGCCATTGGTATTTTGATAGGAATTGCTTGGAATCTATAGATTACTTTGTGTGGCATGGAAATTTTAATGATACTAATTCTTCCTATTTATGAGCACGGTATATGCTTCTGTATATTTGTATCGTCTTTAGTTTCTTCAGCGCCTTATAATTTTCAGAATACAAGTGTTTTGTCTCGGTTAAATTTAGTCCTGGTATTTTGTTTTGTTTTGTTTTGTTTTGTTGTTCATTGGTGGTAAATGGGATTATTTTCTTAGTTTTGCCTTCTGATAGTTCATTATTGATGTATAAAAATGCCATTGAGCCCTGGCTAATGTGGCTCAGTAGATCGAGTGCTGACCTGTGAACCGAAAGGTCACCAGTCTGATTCCTAGTCAGGGCACATGTCTGGGTTGTGGGCCAGGTCCCCAGTTGGGGCATACAAGAGGCAACTGATGGATGTTTCTCTCCACTTCTCCTTTCCCCTCTGTAAAAAATAATTAATTAATTTAAAATTTTTAACACAACTGATTTGTTAATATTAATTTGTGTCCTGCTAGTTCTCATTTGTCAGCCCCAGTAATTTTTGGTGGAATTTTTAGGATTCTCTATATACAGTATCATGTTATCTACAAATAATAACAATTTTACTTCTTCCTTTCCAACTTGAATGCCTTTTATATCGCTTTCTTTTCCAAATGCTATGGCTAGGACATCCAATACTATGTTGATGTACTCTACCTGATGTGTATTTATAGCAAGACTGGTCACGCATGTAATGTTTTTTTTTTTCTCAGTGTGGCTATAAACCAGTGATTGGCAGTTTTGCTCCTAGGGGACATTTGGTATCTTCAGGCATTGTTGATTGTCACAGCTGGGGATGCTACTAATACCTAACAAGTAGAGGCCAGGATGCTGCTAAATTTCCTACAGTACACAGGACAGCCACCCCACCCTACCACAACATAATACTCTATAAAATGTTAATGGTGCCAAAGCTGAGAAACTCTGCTATGAACATAAGCAAAGCAAAGCAAAAGCTTATGGCTATAGAGAAGTAACTCAAAGTGGTTTTCCTCTTGAATTGTGTTCATGCTAATTCCTTATTTGTCCCATTACATGCAACTAAAACATTATTCTTTTTCTTTTATATGAAAAATGTGATATTTGATTTAAACTGTAAGGCTGTTCTACTTATCAATTTGAAAGCTCAGCTTTCCTTCTAAGATTTTTTTCAATCCACATAACCACTCTCACACTCGTGTGTGTGTGTGTGTGTGTGTGTGTGTGTGTGTGTCTTTCCTTTCAGCATCAAAGGCAAGAAAACCATCTCAGTTTTCTGGGAAAATCACTGTTAAAGCAAAAGAAAAGAGTTATTCTAAACTTGAGATACCCTATCAAGCAGAAGTATTAGACGGGTGAGTTTCCCTTGAAATAACTGTTGTAACTTTTTATCTATCAATAAGTTCCAGTTTCCTTCTTATTGAGCAAAAAAGTACTAGCCAAATTCACATAAACTCCACAGAATTATTGTTCAAAAGAACAACTTCAGCTATAAAGGAGAAAAGTCTCCTATATTTTGTTTATATTTTACTTAGAAAAAAAAGGTAAATAGGATGATGTGATTTGGGCTTGAAATGAAGTTTTGAAGACTCAATAATACAATAGAAAAATTAATCTATAAGTCGTGTACTGTTTCCTTTCTATAAATTTCCTTTGTAACTTGGAAGTGGTTGTGGTTTATTAATAAAGTATATTGTCAGTTGAAACAAAATCATTTATATTCCTTTATAAACTCATATGCACTATTACAGAATTACAACTTCTTATAAATGGTCAGTAATATGTGGGGTTCATTTTCTAATTATACAATAACCCAGCAATTTTCAGCCTTTTTCATCTGATGGCTCATATAAACTAATTACTAAAATTCTGCAACACACTAAAAAATGTTTTTTGCTGATCTAACAAAAAAAATAGGTGTGATTTTGATTCATTCACACCAGACAGCTATTTTTGTATTGGCTGTTTTCATTTTTTCCTTTTTAATGTAAGAATCTAAGAGAAGAGATGTCAGTGCCTTGACTAAATGGTCAGATATTGTATGTTTTTAAAATTTTGGCAGCACACAGGTCGAAAATCACCTGCTATAATCAATAATAGTTTAGTATCCAACTTGATAGAGACAAAGTTGGTTGCAAATGAATTATGAACATATTTTTTAAGTTGCCTAAAACTCTGTTAATATGTTCATTTTAATTTTTAATTATGTATAATTATATAATTATGTACTATAACTTTTATATAATCTTCATGAAATATAGATAATTATATATAATCTTTACATTCCATGTTTATATTTTGCAGGTTAAATTTTGTTTTTAATTATGTAGCCAGTCAGTAAAATATTTATAGTTCTAATTCTACAATAGAAATCCCTAATGCCAAACAGAAATCATTACTCAAAACAAAGTAATTTGAATTTTAAGTTAACAGATGAAAATAAAAATGATTTATTTTTTGTTTTTTGTTTTTCAAATAGTTATTTGGGATTTGATCACGCTGCAACATTGTTTCATATCCGAGACAGTCCTTCTGATCCTGTGGAAAGGCCAATTTACTTTACTAACACTTTCAGTTTTGCAATCCTCATTCATGATGTGTTGCTACCAGAAGAAGCCAAAACAATGTTTCAAGTATGTCTGAGACCCCTCATACTTTTAACTTTACTAATCTATCTGCTAGGAGATCCTAACATGGTTTTTCTTCCTCCATCGTTTTCTAGGTCCACAACTTCAGCAAACCAGTCTTAATCCTTCCAAATGCATCAGGGTACATTTTTACCCTGTTTTTTATGCCATCCACATCATCTGTGCACATAGATAACAACATTTTACTTATTACCAATGCTTCTAAATTTCATTTGCCTGTACGGGTATATACAGGCTTTTTAGATGTAAGTATGTTTATCTATCTTTAAAATTTAAACTATTTACCCATCTTCTATGTTTTTGGGTATCATTAGGCAATCATTTTAGGCACCCTTGTATTTTGCCATTTTCTGTGCTTTACAAGTAAGTCTTAATTCCCTGCTAGTTTATACCCTTCTCAGGGGCTGTCTCCCCTCAAGATGCAGTTGAGTCATCTAGTTAAAGTCTCTACTCCACATTCTTTCTCTTAATCTTGCTTTTGAACTATTGTTATTATGGGGAAGCTAAAAACAAAATAGGGAAAAACCATAATCAGGAAACAAATTAATGATGTTGAAGAGGGAACTATGTAGGGAAAAGACCAGGAAATATCAGGATAAAGAAAAGAACCAGATGATTAAGAAGAAAGGAAAGTGGTAAGAACATGTAGTTAGAATAGTAATCTAAACAGATAGGAAGAATAAAGGTGTTTATTTAAGCCAGAAAAATAATCCAAACAGTGTGTCCTCAGAGTAGTCAATGAAAGAAGTTTGTATAAGAAATGAAATAGGAAAGATAAAAAGAATATGAAAACATAGAAATGTAATTCTCCAAAAAGCTGAGATCAATAAGAATATTAGGGGTGGAGGGACCTTCATATTATCCCATTCCTTCTTCATTTGTGTGGCTTAAATAATTATGTGTTTGTAGCTGCTTTCGTGATGCATGATGTTTACTAAAACCAAGGACTTTTTGCTTCATCTTCTAGGATTCCCTCCACTTCCCTCCCTGTTTAGCTTTCTGCTTTTTCTGTGTGCTTTCAGAGGAGAAAAAGCTGTTCAGTAGAGACCATGAGTATTTTATTTTAAGTATATTTAAAAGTATATTTTTAAATATACTTAAATAACTGTTTTATATGTGTATGTGTACATTTACATAAAATATAGAAACCTTAGAATATCTTAACATAGTCACTCAACCTTGATAACATTTTCCTACGTAAGATTTTACAGTTAATCTAGTTTTTTTATATTTTTCCAGTACTTTGTATTACCCCCCAAAATAGAAGAACGTTTCATAGATTTTGGTATACTGAGTGCTACAGAAGCAAGTAATATTTTATTTGCAATTATAAACAGCAATCCAATTGAGGTAAAAAAATCTGTTTTATTCTAAATCACATTTAAGGATTTTATTCTAGTGCTGCAATAATCACCTCCCTATCTTTCTCTTTTTTAAGTTGGCTATAAAAAGTTGGCACATCATAGGAGATGGTTTATCCATAGAACTCGTAGCTACTGAAAAAGGCAATAGAACTACAATAATTTCAAGCCTTCCAGAGTTAGAAAAATCCTCTTTAGCAGACCAGTCATCCGTAAGTAAACCTTCTTATTCTTTCCTTAAACATAGATGTATGTGTAAACACCAGATAAAAGACTGTTGCCATGTCAGACTTTAACTCATATTTTTATGAGTTATTCATAATATCAGTGGTATTTGGTATTGAAAGGAACTTATAGGCTATCTACTTTGAGCCCCTCTCTTTATGATGAGAGTACTTTAAACCCAAAGGTGTCAGGTTCTACCTTGTCATAAGTTATATAACAAGCAAAATTTAAATTATCCATTGTTAATAAATTAACCTTGTGTTCATTGAATTTACTGGGAAAAACAGATAACCGTGCACATCAGGAGAAAGTGTTTTCAATTATATGGTTGTATTTCTGGCCAATTTTCTGCACTGATTAAGAGTTCAGTGAGGCAAACATTGTTTGATCCCTGCTCATATACTTTTTTCTGTCTTACAAATTTGGACAACTGGTTATAAAAGTGCAAAACAAGATAAAGTGAGTGTAGTATCAGTGTAACACCTCCCCACTGCCAAGAAAGGAACTTGGAGTTTACCCCTTACCCTCTTTCATGAGGAGGACCCTAACTTACTGTCTCTGTAGGTTAGGGTAGAGCTTCTGGCAGCAATTTTACAAAATGAGAAGCAGATGCCCTGATGCATAGAATGATGATGGATATCCTTCTGTGGAACGCCATACTTTATAAAAACTGATTTAGAAACAGTTTTCACTGAAAGGATCACCTGAAACAGGTTTTTCGGAGGGAGGTTTGGCGCTATATACCACCCCCAGGAATTCTTTCCATGAAGACATCTTAAGAGCCAAAAGCTGTTAAGAATGAAAATGTTTATAATAGAATTATTAATGATACCAAGGAACAGGACATAACCAAAGGCCTAAAGAAAATCATGATTTTATGATTGAATATTGAAGCAAATAAAAAAAGTTGTAGATATGATTATGTGTAGAAACTGGGAAAGAAATTTATGAAAAAGTTGGAAAGTACTAAAAAATGTATTCTAATTGTATCTATGTACCATTCAAGCTGCATAATTAGATATTTCTGAATAGTACTAGATTTATGGGTATTTACATTTAAGTAATTATTATGTTTTAAATTTGATTCAGAAATAAAGCATCTTTAAAACAATTTTAAAAAATAGCTATGAGAAGTAATGTTTGTCACTCCAGCTGAAATTTTATTTTTACTAATAAAATGCCAAGAAAAGAT
Organism: Noctilio leporinus; assembly: GCA_004026585.1. Lineage (NCBI taxonomy): Eukaryota > Metazoa > Chordata > Mammalia > Chiroptera > Noctilionidae > Noctilio > Noctilio leporinus. The sequence goes on along the minus strand of PVIW01006207.1, from coordinate 77,094 downwards.
AATAATGAGACCAGTCATTAATTTGTTCCTTCCAACAGTAAAGTTAGAGTAAAATTTTATGTGTGTCTAATCCCAGATGGTTGAATTATTACTGTTTCCTAGGAAGACATTATAAATAATTTTAGAAATCTGGATCATTTCCTAACAGGAAATAGCATATATAACACATACACTTTAAATTTGAGAGACCCATTTAACAACATAAAGCCTTTTCTACAATTTAGGGTTTTAGAATTCATTTTTATATTAAACTGTAAATATAAAAACAAGAGACAGAAAGAGGAGGTCATTGTTATGAATACTTAAAATACAAAGTTGTGATAAGGTGAACTTCAAAATAGAAACCCCACATATGATTTTTTTTTAAGTTTGTAATGCCTAAATATTCAACTGTTTTCTAAAAAGCCAAACTTATGAACTAAATTAGCATTCTGCTCCTTCTGAAACACATGCTGTCAACAACTTCTCTGTGCTCTTCAGATCTGTGTTCTAACTTGGGTAGTTATAGAATCACAAAAAAGTCAACAGAGAAATGCTTCTAAAAAGGGGAAAAGGAGCATGTTTGGTCTATCAGCATCTGTTATTTTTATGAAAATGTGAATTCTAGATAAACTACAACTACTCAAATCTAAAACACAACTTCACAAAATGAATTTCATGTTTTTTGTTGTTTGTTTTTGGGGATTTTCACAATTGAAAAGATTAAGTACCAGAAACATCAGCAAATAATTTGAGGAAACAAATAAGGTCCCCATTCTTCTTTCAAATTTGTATTGCTTAACTCTTCCTTTCCATATTTGATGTTTTTATGTAACCCAATCTCATTTGCTCTGGAGACCTGATTATTAACATAATCAAGTTAAATTCAGAACTTGAAGCAAGAGCCAACTTTGTACATACCTGTACCCTGATGTGGCTGAAGGGTTGGGGAAGGCTGTCCTTTTGCTCTAGCCCTCACCCTCTTTGTCCATGTAGGTGCCTGAGGACCATACCCCGCCCTACCTTGGCAGATGAAGCTCTGTTACTCAAGGAGCCAGTTTTTGAAGTGGCACATAGAATAAGTATAGATAAACAGCCAGGGATGGGCATGGTTTTGAGATATTTGTACATGATGATATGGTAACTCATTGTCATCGTAGTATATGTTAGGGTTCAGAAGTCAGTTTACCTCTATAGCCTTCTTTTCTGTTTTAGTAGAACTTCAATTAGGATAATGAATGATGATCATTTCTGCTATTACAGGTGATATTAGCTTCAGGCTATTTTGCAGTGTTCAGAGTCAAACTTACTGCAAAAAAACTGGAAGGGATTCATGATGGAGCCATACAGATCACAACTGACTATGAAGTAAGGACTTTATGAATGTTTTCTGAATAATTCAGTTTTTGTTTGCTTGTTTTGATAGAAAGTGAGGACTAAGTTTACACATAAAGTTATAGTTTATCTATTTTATAACTTAAAAACTGAACTTCTGCCCTGACCGGTGTGGCTCAGTTGTGCCTCAGTTGACTGTGCATCACCCCACAAAGCAAAAGGTCACCAATTTGATTCCCAATCAGGGTGCATGCCTGGGTTGTGGCCTGGTCCCCTGTTAGCGTACATGCAAGAAACAATGGATTGATGTTTCTTCCCCTCTCTCCCTCCACTCCCCTGACTCTAAAGATAAATAATATTTTTTAAAAGATTGAGCTTTTGAGAATAGTTTACAGAATATTGATCTAATAAACCCCAAACCTCTTAACCAAAACTCTTTTTAAAAAAAAAATGCTTTGGACACATTTTGAATTGCTCTGTTAGAACCTTACTTACTAGTAGTTATAGCATTGTGGAGACCCTGGCTGATTGTTTCTATAATTACAGCTATCTTTCATGTAATGTTTCCGAAAAGGAAGACACAATCAGGAAATCACATCTTAATATGAGTTTTCATGAGTATATTTATATGAATTGTTCTAAGAGACGAAATGAAGATCGTTGAGCTTTTTAAAAAACTATTGGGTTTGACATGTGGCTGTCAGTGAGGTTTTGAATGTATGTATTTCTACCAAACCTAAATATTTTAATTTAATATTGAAAAGCTGTGTGGGAAGTTGTACACTGCAAAATTCATTGTACTGCTACCCTTATTCTCCTGTCGGTTTTCAGCACATACAGCTCCACATGAAAGAAAACTAATTCAGAATAAACAGAATTAATCGTTTAACAAGAAATGATTTGTTGGGAGAATATCAAATTAAATCTTTGGAATTCATGTTTACCATTCATAGAAATAAGCATATTTCATAGCTAAGACAAGTTTTTGTTAATATGGATGAAAACAAAAATTAGAAAAATACCTTAGAGAAGTATCTTTGTGAGTCACAAATGAGTGAGTTACAATTCAAAATCTAGAATGTCCAACTCATTTTTATATTAGGTTGACATTCATTTGTTGCTATATACAAAAAATATGTAATTATAGAAAATGCTGAATTTTTCATACATTGTTTTAGGAGTACAATTGTTTTTTATTTCCCATTGTTGGTCTTGTTTTCCATGTTTTTAATGAGTCACAGAGAAGTATACTGAAATTTGTCGTATTTCAGTGCATGTATAGAGTACATTGGTCAGATTAAACAGTTTCCATGAGTGATTTTAATACTACTAAAGAGTTGGTTACTACTAATGGAAGTCCCAAAATGAGGTTTTTTAATCTCAAAACATAATGCTATAATAGTCAATAGTCATGATCAATCTATCTCAGACTTAAACACTTAACTTCTTTATGGTCTGCTTCTTCACAGATTCTAACGATTCCTGTGAAGGCTGTGATCGCAGTGGGTTCGCTGACATGCTTTCCAAAGCACATGGTCCTTCCACCATCCTTCCCAGTAAGAAAGTTAATTTACTGATGTTTTCTTGCTCATTTTTTCCTTCGCCTTTACCGCTGTGTTCCTCAAATTCAACAGAAAAATCAGTTATTCTTTGTCAGTAGCTTATTTTAAGATAAGACTTTGTACCAGGTTCTTTAGGAGATATAGAGAAGAATAAGAAATGGTTCCTTCTCTTGAAAAGCTTTCTGTCTAGGCTAGGAAGTGGGCCATGATTCAGAGATTGAAATAGGATATAGAAATTGCTCTAAGAAGTGTAAAAATAAAATGCTACGAGAAAGATCCTTTTGTAGTTCATAAGTGTGATGATTGGGTGTTCACGCTCTTGTGTGACCTGTACCTCCCTCAAACCTTATTATGCAATTGGCATATTACCCATCTGACGTGAAAAAAAATGCTATGAGAGAAATACACATCTGATTGATGAAGGTGCTGTGTGAGCTAGCTTAGAATGTCTTCTTGCAGGAATAGATCAGAGGTGATGAGACCTTGAATTCAGGGCCCAGAGAGCAACCTAATTAAAGACACAGCAGTCCAGTCCAAGACAGCTGTAGGTAGTAGTGAGTAACCCACTTTGGCAAGAGTGGAGATATAATGTTATGTTGGAGTGATGGTACTAAAACCAAAAAAAGTGCATTTAGATCTATGAAAATCTAAAGTTTTTGAGCAGAAGATTGACATCATCAGAGCTAAGCTGAGATTTAACTAAGAATTGGCCCTTAGTCAGAAGTAGATACATACGGAAGTCACAGTAGAGCACCTGGAGGCCAGCACAGAGACTTTGGCCAAAATCCGCCTGAAAGAGCCGGGAGGGGAGATTTGGCCAAGGCAGTAAATTCCTGCCATACCTGCAAGCCTCTGCTGTTAGTCTGCCTTGGAATGCCCTTCCTCCTCACCTACCTTCAAAGAACTACTTATCATTTCAGATTCAGTTCTCTCATCTTCTTTCTGAAGATGTCTTGTCTACAATAGATAGTACTAGTTGTTTTATGTGCAATCCTAAAACAATTTGAAATTACTTCTTTCACAGCAAGCCTCACATTATGTGGTAAATATTGCCTATGAGATTCTGAGATCCTCTAGGACAGGGATGGAGACCTATTTTATCCCCAATAGCAGGTACTTAGTTGATGAAGGATGGATGAAGGAGCAAAATGATGGAGAAGAAAACATAGACAAGAGACATTTCAGGTGACTCATTGGACCCAGTTTTGAATATCCTGAGGGACTAATCAAAGCTGGTGTGGATAGACTGGCAGATAGAAGAATCAAAAATATGACTTAGAGTTTGAGTCTGGACAACAGAAGAAAAGAAATGGGATGTCATGGCCTTTTGCAGGAAGATGATACAATCAGTTCAGGGCACATTGGGGCACACATGGAAGCATCTTATTTTATGGTGGGAGACATGACGGGTTAAGAGAACGGTACACTGTAATAATCTTAATGCTTTTTATAATAAAACTTAAATTCAAATCTTAGCTCCTTAAAAATATAAATTTTGAATTAAAAGGTGCAACACATTTAAGGTTGGATCTTACTTAAAATCTTTTTCTTCTTGTCATTCCACTTTGCAGTAATTATACAGAATTCTTTAATTCATTATTTACCCAAAACGACCTTTTTTCTTCCTTTAGTTGCCTTTTCAATCAGTGATCTCCTTAATCACTACATAAATCCTTCAGTAAATAAGAAAGCATCTCTATAAAAACAAGGTGCTAGTTTTAAACTATTTTAGATTAGATTAAGCTTTCAGATATCTAGCTTCAGGTGGCTTACAGGACCAGATCATTGCTTGTCATCACAAATTAATTTGACAGTACCATGTTAGTCGGGCTGCTATAACAAATTGCCATGGACTGGTGGCTTAAACAACAAACACTTACGACAATTCAGGAAGTTGGAAAGTCCAAGATCAAGACACTAGAAGGTCCTTCATATGGTGAAGGCCCTCATCCTGGTTTTGCAGATGGCTGTCTTCCCATTGTATAATCACTTAGACAGAAAAGCAGAGATGAAGGGCAAGTTCCTAGCTCTCTTCTTTTAGAGCAGTCATCCCACTCATTAGGATTCTACCCTCAAAAACCAATCACCTTCAAAAGGCCCAACCTCTAATACCATCACACTGGGGGCTAGAATTTCAGCATAAATTTTAGGGAGGACACATTCAGTTAGTGAAAGCTAACTGAAAACAATAGTAAACATTTCAAATAACTCACAGTTTAATACTTAGTATTTGAATACTGTAAAAGGATCTTTTGTATCTGCTATCTCTTTTGATCTTCACCATACCCCTGCCAGACAAGACATGGACATGAGAAAAATAGTTACTACAGGTACATAAAGATAAGGCAACTGTCAGAAAGACACAATAGATTATATGTAGAGGCAAAGCTGGGACTCTGTATAGGCCTTCTGCTTTCTGCTCTTCAGCCCTTAGCATCTCAGCAGCATACCTGCCCTCTGTCTTTCTTCTGCATTTTATTCTGAATGATGAATGTGTGTCTTCAGTTCACCGTCATTCAGCACTTTTTCCTATGCTTTCTCTTAGCTTCTGCACCTTTTAATACCAAATACCAGAGCAGGGGCTAAGAACATTTTGGAGATTTCTTCAGTAGCTTAGAATCAGTTTATAAACAAAAAATTTTGTTTTCAAACAGAAGTAAGTAAAAGATTATCATATGACTCTACGGACTATTTAAATCATACCTTTTTTTTTTTTTTTTTACTTAAAATCTGGTACCCTGTCATAGGAAGAGGTGTGCCACTGATAATATCTCCCATTACAAATTTAGAAAGTAGCAACTGTTAAGAATTCTAAATATACTTAGAGCTTTGATTTCGTAGAAAGATGTCTGTTGGCTCTGAAGTATGATGAAAAGTCAATCATATACAAATGAATTTGTTTTTTTTCCTTCCTTCAGGGGAAAATAGTTCATCAAAGTTTAAGTATTATGAACTCCTTCTCACAGAAAGTCAAAATACAGCAAATACGATCTTTGTCAGAAGATGGGCGATTTTACTACAGACGATTACGAGGCAATAAGGAAGACTTGGAGCCAGGGAAAAAATCAAAGGTTTTACATACTATTTAAGAATTCCCATCCATGAATGTCTTATTATTGTGACCTTCTGTAAACTTGGAATTCATGGTTCTTTTATGCCTCTTTATAGATTGCAAACATTTATTTTGATCCTGGATTGCAGTGTGGGGATCATTGCTATGTTGGCTTACCTTTTCTGTCCAAATGTAAGTTACCTTGCTATTTTTCCTCTGCCTGCAAAATGTTCTTTAGTGAAGGCTGCTATTTTAAAAATCCATCCCTATCTCTTGGGCTATAGAAGTTATTTCAGGAAAATTGGCCAATATGTAATAACTTATGTTTCCTGTTTTAGCTGAACCCAAAGTGCAGCCTGGGGTAGCCATGCAGGAAGACACATGGGATGCCGACTGGGATTTGCATCAAAGCCTGTTCAAAGGATGGATGGGAATAAAGGAAAATTCAGGTCATAGGTGAGTGGTTTTGCTTTATTTTATTTAAGTATTTTAATTGTCTTTACAAGTTCAAAACATCTCAGTTGATGTTACTTCCAAAATATAATGTTTATGTTAGGTTATGTACTTAACCTATAGTTAAGAAAATATGCCTAATCTTCAGAAAATTATTAATGAGGCATCTTGAGTTGCCATTTTAATTGTACATTGCTCAGAAATATATACACTACCATTTTTCTCTTTAACCCATCACTGTAGATACTTAACCTGAGATCAAAGGAACCATTTAAAGTTGTCTCTTTGTAGAATGACAACAATGTTCACCTTAGATACATCCATTTGCATGAGAAAGTTTTTACTTAGTACAGAACTCTGTTAAAGGCAAGGGAAACAAATTCTTGGTTTAGTTTCATAGTAGGAGGCTAGTGTGTATTTGTCATTGCCAAATGAACCACCTCCTCCCTTTCCAAGTGCTGAACTGTTAGGGGTACATAGGACCCAGTTCAGGTGGACTTACCATGTCTTCAGTGGGTATAAAACATACCAATAATGGATCACTACTGCACCTGAATTCAAAACACAGACAGTGTAGAAAGTTGATCTTTTCATGTAGTTTAGAAAAAGAATTTGAGTGGAATAATGATAATGTGACAACTGATGAAAACTGCTGTTCTTAGTTGGCTAATTTGAAATGTATTTGCCAGTATTATCAAGATACTACAATTTATAGTAATATGAAACTTTAAAACCATTGATAGTTGAATCTAAAGGTTTCTGTTTATCTGAACTATCTGATGTAAAAAGTATTATTAACATAGTTAAATTTTTACCTTCAAATGATTAAAATGAGTACAAAGAGACTTCTAATAACCTAAGTGAACACTAATTAAAACACTCGTTGGTCATTTCCATAGTGGACACTATAATGTATATAGGCTGTCTCCAAATTTTAACATTCAATTATGAATAAGTAACTTAGCATGCTATCCTAGGCTCAGCTGCCAAGGAATCTATCACCTCGCTTTTCCCTAAACCCTTATCTCCCTCTTTGTGTGCCCAGCGTTCCATTGCTAAAGACCTGGGCGCTCTGTCTCCCCTGTGCCTCTACGTCCTGGCTGCACTGTGATAGGGGCCTGCTCCCTGCTCCCACCTTTATGCTGCCTCATCAGTGTGTATGTTACAGAAAATTTCTATTGCTAGTTTTATAAAGCCTTGCTCTTACCAACATTGAAGTATCATAATCCAGTATTGTTGGCATTAAAATAGGCTTAACTGTTTGCCTCCAGTGACCTTAGTCCCATTTATAATATTATTTCCTTAGGAAATGTGTTCTGAGTTCTAGGCAGCTGGTTTATAACCACTCATAACTTAGGAAATATTTAAATGAGATCCTGAATATTGCTGATAACTTTACAAATATCTGCATAAAAGTGTCCTATGGATTACCTTTCAGCTGCCATCTTCATTGTATATTGAGGTTTTTTTGTTTTTTATTTCAAGGGGGAAAGGCCATATACCAAGCAATGTACTGCCTTCTTATTAATTGTACTGAAAGTGTTCTTAGTGTTCTGCTCTTGGTGTCTAGATCTTTCCCCTAGGCATGCAAGATCCTTTAGGATCCCCATAACATGTTATTCATATGTGCCTATCTTTTTCCTTACATATTCAGTGGAAAAAACAATATGGTGATCAGTGATACATATTTTGGCAGCACTTGGTGCCAAAATAGAGACAACTCCATGTGTGTCCCTATTAAAAGTATAGTAAAATGGTAGCGCAGATAAACCTGTGTTGATCCAGAGCCAGAATAAAATTTTATTCTGACTGAATTTCTTGTTTTTAGGAAACTCAGATATTTCATTTTGATCCAGTAACTTGAATTTTTTTTTTTTTTTTTTCTAGATTGAGTGCTTTATTTGAAATAAATACAGACCTTCAAAAAAATATACTATCAAAAATCACTGCTGAGCTCTCCTGGCCTTCCATACTTAGTTCACCCCGGCACTTGAAATTTCCACTTACTAATACCAACTGCTCTTCAGTAAGTACTCAGTGCAACATCAGGTTTGGGAAATACATAATAGGATTCGTGAAGTGTCTACTCTTATAATTATGGAAATCTTTCATTTATTGTTTGGTTACTTTGTTTAAGGAAGAAGAAATTACTTTAGAAAATCCTGCAGATGTTCCTGTTTACATTCAATTTATTCCCCTGGCTTTATATTCCAATCCTTCAGTCTTTGTAGATAAGTTAATATCAAGGTAAGCATTGCGTTAGGTAACCAAAATGCTTCTATTAGCACTGAATTTTATTTTACACATTTAAAACTCTGTTGCAGCTCATACAGTAATAAATTGGGCTTAAAAATACCGGCTCTGTAACTGAAAATGAGAGAAGGTTCTGAGAAGAGAGATTGATATTACGTTAAGTACATGGAAAAGCTTTCAGTTCAAGACAAGAAAAAGTAATGTAGAGCATCTTCATTACAGGTGGTACCATTAGTTGGAGCATCATCTCATACACACACAAAAGTTTGAGGGTTTGATCCCCAGTCAGGGAAGATACCAAGGTTGCAGGTCCAAACTCTGGTTGGGGCATATATGGGAGACACCTATCAGTTTCTCTCTCATGCCCATGTCTTTCTCTCTCCCTGTCCCTCCCCAATCCCTCAACCTCCTCTTTCTCTCTCTCCCCCTCCCTTTCTCTCTTAAATCAATAAACATACGTTCATGTGAGGATTAAAAAAAATTATAAAGAACACAAGTGGAACCTTTAAAATACTTGACTTTTGAGCCCTGGCTGGTGTCACAGTGGATAAGGCACTGGCCTACAAACCCAAAGGTCACTGGTTTGATTCCCAGCCAGGGCACATAACCAGGTTGCAAGCCAGGTCTCCAGCCAGGTCTGTAGATGGAGGCAGGTGAAAGGCAACCATACGTTGATGTCTCTCTCCCTCTCTGCCTCTCTCCCTTCCCCTCTCTCTAAAAATAATAAATAAAAATAATTTTAAAAAGCTTTAAAAATAATAAAATACTTGACTTTTAAAAAGTGAACAAAATATTAACTCATAAGTGTGGCTGTTAATTTTTGAAGGCTATTAAGCTGATAATATTGATCTTAAATCTGCCAAAAGATAACTTGCAAACAAAAGACTTGATAATTGCTGTATAACCCATTTAATTATGATGCTGCTTACAAAGGAAAATATATACATTTTTATTTTAGGTTCAATTTGAGTAAGGCGGCAAAGATAGATTTACGAACACTAGAATTCCAAGTCTTCAGAAACAGTGTAAGTATTCAAACTTTGTTATATCACAGAAATAATTCTATAATATGAATAGCGCTCATGGGACAGAAAACTATTAACTGCCCTTATATTGGGCTGAAGAGTAAATTACTGAAGAAGTCAATAATGGTCTAAATGTAAAAACCCAGGCAGAAAGGGTTGGATTTAGATTGACATGAGGGACATTGAGTAGAAGCTTCCTATTTGTAGGCATTAAATATTAAGCACATGACTATAATAACAGCTACCAGAAATTCAGAGACTATATTGACGTACGAATGTGATTATGTATGTGTGTATGTATATGTGTGTGTTTATTACCTGGCCCAGCAACTGTTGATTCCATGAATGAGTGATGTCCAAATGTCATGTCCTTACCAGCCTTGCTTAGCAACTGTAGACTTATTGCCTACAGCTTCTTTAATGGAGTCAATTCATCCTATATATGGTCTTCCTCTTCTGCTGCCTTCTGTTTTTCCCAGCACTCCTGCCTTTTGCAAAGAAATCTGTGTTCTCATGATGTACCCAAAGTAGGATGGTTTTGTCATATTTGTCTTCAGAGATGTTTCAGGCTCAGTTTGCCCTAGGACCCACTTACTTATCTTTCTGGCAATCCACAGTATCCATAGAGCACTCCTCCAACACCATATTTCAAATGAATTCATATTTTTCCTGTTAGCCTTTTTGCTGTCCAACTTTCACATCTGTACATAGTTATTGGGAATACGAAGTTATGCATGATCTTAGCCTTGGTCTCTAATGACATACATCTTTGTTCTTGGTGATCTCTCCTAATTCTTCCTTTTCTGCTCTTCCTAGTCTCAGCCTTCTCTTGATTTCTTGGCTGCATCTCTAAGTTGATTACTGAACCAGGAAAATCTTTTTAACAATTTTGGTGTCTTCATTGTCTATATTAAAGTTGTATATTTCTTCTGCAATCACTCTTGTCTTTTTGATGTTCAGATGCATTCCTCTTTGTCACTTTCTTGTTTCACTGTCATCAGAAGTGTTTTCTAGTCATTATTTCTTTCTGCCAGTAAGTAGTTTTCATGTGGATATCTTAAGTTATTGCTATTTACCAATTTTCAGCCCTTCCTCTGAGTCTAGCCCAGTTTTTCATATATGTTCTGCATATAGATTAAGCAAATAGGGAGATAAAATGTACTCTTGTCTGACACCTTTGCCTCTAGGAAATCATTCTGTCTCCATATTCTGTGTATATTATAACTTCCTATCCACAATAAAGGTTACACATCAGGACCATGAGGTATATACTAATACATAATTTATTAAGCCTCAAAATACTATACGCCTTCATTTAGATTTTTATTTTGTGTCATTTACAATAAAATCGTAAGCTCCATGAATGCCAGACCCATGACTGACTGTATTCATACTTGAGCACAGTAGCCTACTTTTCACTCAGTTAGATATCCTTGAATCAATAGACATGTACATTAAGTGATTTGTTCCGGGAACAAAATATTCTCTGTCATACAGGTGAAGATGAGCAGCCACTAATCACTCATTTTATAAGGCCTTAACTTGTAGGGTATGTACCAGTCAGGAAATTAGCACTTGGAGCTAAAGCCCCTTGCAAACTGCTGAATTCTCTTGGCCTCCGTGCCCTTCATTCTGCTGTGAAGCGTGCCCGTCCCTAAACACTCTGTCCATGCCTCTGCTGGCTGTGAAGCCTTCATGGGTGAGGCTTTCTTGATCCTCCCTGACTCTCCCTTTACACCCATGTTAACTCTACTTGTTGTTCTGGTTTTATGTATGACACCTGGTTTCCCATGTCTGCTGAAATGCTGGGATTTTATTATTAGCAACAAATACTTAAGTTGTTTTCCTTAAAGGGACAAATGTGCTGGATTTTCATGAAAATGTCTACCAAACACCCATATCTAAAGACCCATAGGTTTCTTGTCAGTCATTTTCTCAAATATAAATGGTGTTAAATGTACATGAGAAAAGCAGTGAGTTCAGTTTGCATCTTATATGATAGCTTTTCAAGACAACATGATACCTCAGTGTGCAGCAGGAGTGCTTCATGCATACTGCCCATTTTATCACAATGTTAAAAAGACATGTGCCTTACTATTGTTTAATCCAGAACTTGCTTCTCTTAACTACAAGTGCATTCAGTGAAGAAGACAGTGGCTTCACAGGAAGTTTGATACTACTGCCCTGCTTCATGCTAAATGGTCAGGTTTACCAGCCATTGCTTTTGCTGATACCAGTACAAATGTCGACACACTGAAAAAGGCAGATATAGTGTCTGTCAGTATTGGGGAGATTGTTCTGACAATCTGTATTAAAGTTGTATGTAGATACCTTATAAAGATCTCTGATACCCCCAGGGGTGAATGGGTCACTCTGAAAACTACCACTACAAAATTATGGAGAATTTTTGAGGCCTTTAATGCAATCCCTGAGGCATCACAACATCTAAAGTGTTTCCCAAGTCATCAGAGTTTATATTAGCTAATGCTTGTTGGGTATACATACACAGGAGTGTGTCCATCAATTACCAGGATAGTTTATTTAAAAGAGAATTTACTTACCAACCATTTAGAACATTTAGACACAGGGGAAAAAATAGGCCTCAGAAGGGCAAGAGTTAAGAAGTAGAGTGCTGCATTAAGTCAATTAACTGTTAGTCATGTGTGTAGAATCATGCTAATGTAGGTAGGTAGATCTGTGTGTATTAACCCTAACTGCCCCATAAAGTAGAAAAACCATACAAAACTTGCTCTCCTTTCACATGTGAGCAGAGCCATGAAAAGCAGGGACACTCACAGCCAAGTGTTGTCAATGCTTCCCACCAAAACTTGAAACTAATGTTGCTTAAAAGCCAAAGCAATATGTATATCCTTAAGTGTGAACTATGATTTTCTTTTAATAATTTGTACCTGGCTGTCAAGTCATATTTTGATTATTAAACTAAGCTAATCTCCAAACATTAAATCACCAAGTGTTTATGAAACAATAACTATGTGCTTAGCTTTCAAAGTAAAATTCAGAAATAGAGTAATATGAATTGGAAATATTTTTGCAAATAAAAATATGTTGCAGCCTTAAGACCCTTCAGCAGATACCCTCTGAGGGAGAAGCAGGACAGCAGTGATGGCAGGCGGGGACAGCATCAGAAGGGCTCTTGGGTACCAGGTGTTGGTTACATAGCTATTTGCTTTGTTTTGAACCGTTGAGCTGTTTATCTTAGGTTTGTGTCCTTTTCTGTTTGTATGTTATATTTAAAATTAAGGGATCTGTATATAAAAACGTGCCTAATTCAAACATGAAGACTTTGACAACCTGTCTTCTTCAGTGTCCTGGGGAACAAAGTCCATCTGGGGACTGAATGCATTGGTTGCCTAGCTCTGCTTATCAGCTAACCAGTGTTTAAATCATGAGAGAAAAAATTATTTACATACTTAATCAATTCGAGAAGCTAGTACTACTGGGCTATAGATGGGGTAAAAGAAAAGACATTTTTCCAGAGACTGTATTAATGACTGCATTAATGACTGCTATTTCTTACCCAATGATCCAAGGCTTATCCGTTGCAGAGTTCAACAGGATTCACAGAGGGCTTCTCTCAACATTTTATCTCCAACCTCATTTTAAAACCTGGAGAAAAGAGGTCCATCAAAGTAAAGTTTACTCCAATTCACAACAGAACTGTTTCATCACTAATCATAATCAGGTATGGTGTGTGATTTAAGCGTGGGATAATTTTTAGCATTTATGTAGAAGTTCTTACTTGGTTTGTTTCGTTATGAGTTTACATATTAAGTTTTTGGAAATGTTTTTTTTTTTACTTTGTCCAAGATACACACGCACACAATACATGATGAAACATTTTTTTGTGATTATGTTTATAGCTAGAAAACCTGAGTAGTGTCTTACTGTGCCATGTATGACTCTTACAAATGAAAAACTTGCTCTTCTTTGTATATTTAAAAATGTTTAAGTATAAATATCTCTTAAATTTACTGCATTAATTTCTATTTGGTGGTTAATAAAATAATAGTAAAATTATAGATCAAAGTATTGTGCAACTGTAATAGGATGAAAATCTGTAGTTCTTCACTTGATCTTAACTAAAGGCTGAGAAGTGATTCAAAATCTGTAATTCTTGTTCTTGTATAGAAATAACCTGACTGTGATGGATGCTCTGATGGTCCAAGGACAAGGAACAACTGAGAGCTTGAGGGTGGCAGGCAAGCTTCCTGGTCCAGGGAGTTCCTTACGCTTTAAAATCACAGAAGCATTATTAAAAGATTGTACAGATAGTGAGTATTCCTAATAAATTCACAAGCACAAAGTTCATTGTTTGCTTTTAACCATAAATAATTCTAAAAACAAGAACAGACTGTGCACATGTGTATATCACTAACGAATACTTCAGAGTTTTAAAGAAATAACCTGACTTACTTTCAGGGTTATTTGATTTGGATCTTAAAAGATTTTAAAGTACCAGAATTCATTTCATACCTTAGATAACTTATCCTGAGTGTAAAAGATAAAGCACAGCCAAACATTTGGCATCTAAAAGGACATACGAAGTGGAGTACTTCCTGCTGAATTCTTTAGTGCATGGAGTTACTTCATAATCTCCAGACACGTTCATGAGGAAATGTTCATCATTTGGACCTGGGGCATGTGGTTGCAAGATTTATACTCCACATTTTGTTTCTTTAGGTTTGAAACTGAGAGAACCAAATTTCACATTGAAAAGAACATTTAAAGTAGAAAATACAGGACAACTTCAAATTCACATAGAAATCATTGAAGTCAGCGGGTACCCATGTGAGGGATATGGCTTCAAAGTTGTAAATTGTCAAGAGTTTTCACTAAGCGCCAATGCCTCTAAAGACATAATTATATTGTAAGTATTTTCTGATAAGATATAAAGAATCACTAGCTTCCTATTAACTCTTCATACTGGACTTATTCAAACTGTGCAAAATGTTTCATAACTTACAAAGAAAAGGTCTTTACCCACAACTTTATTAACTCTCTTTTTTTCCCACTTAATCTTTTATAATTTTTTTATATCTTTCTTTTCAAAATTGTGAAACTTCTGTCTACAGAATAGATCAGATAATCTTAGAAACCAGTTTCAGAATTATTTTTGTTGTGTTAAAGCAAAAGGAGTTGGTGACTATACGTTCTTAGTATCAGCAACAAAGCAGACATGTCACGTGTGCAGTTTTTCCATGTTGTACCATGTAGAATATGTAGTGTTTTCTTCTAATCAGTTTTCATTTCTGTATCGGTAATAGATGCAGCATATTTTAATTAATTGATAACTTGTTAGATTGTAGAATTTATGTAACAAAATGTAAACTTGTCCCTTAAATTGAATGACAGTGTCATGATCTTGAGTGGACATTGGTTTAACAAGTAACTACATTTATTACTTTGCGCAAAGCATAGCACTTGGCACCCAAAGGTGCAGTGAGGAATAGCCTTTCCTCACCTTTCTTCATGTGCACATCATCTGGTTGGGGAACATACGGTTAACAAAAATAAAAATACAATAACTGGGCAAAAAGCAGTACTGCAGAAGACAAAGAGAAGATCCCTGGAGCTTTGGGTGGTTTTTTAAAAAAGACATTATTGGGAATATATCCTAGGGGAACAATGTGGACTTAGAGAAAGAATGAGGGAAGGGAAGGAAGCTCAGAGACCACTTTCTGAATTAGTAATTACAAGAGAAGGTTCTTCTTTTTTTCTGTTATTTCTCCAGTTATCTACAGAATATAGTTATTTTTATTACTAACCTTATGGAAAACAACTTAATCTTAAAATGAAAAGGTTGAATAAAGGTATCAAACAAATTCTGTGTTGTTTTAAAGGTGTATAGTACTGATGTTATGTTTAAACTGCTTGCAGTATATTTTTAAAACTTGGTCTCATTGCCATCATTTTGTTTTAGATTTACACCCGATTTCACCGCTTCCAGGGTAATTCGTGAACTGAAGTTTGTAACAACCAGTGGCTCTGAATTTGTGTTTGTTTTGAATGCATCCCTTCCATACCATATGTTAGCAACTTGTTCAGAAGCCCTACCCAGACCCAACTGGGAGCTAGCTCTGTATATCATCATCTCAGGAATAATGAGGTACTTGTTTTCTTTCAAAGTTGGTATTCAGCATTACTTGACATTGTTCATCGAGTACCCACGGTGTGACAGTCGTGTTCCGATTGCTTCTGGATCCTTCCACGAATAGACAGTCTGGCTTGCATGTCTGCCCCACTTATAATGGGAGCTGTCAAAAATGAGCCCTTTTTGGTGCCATGTGGGTAAAATGTCTGCCTGCCTTTGAAATTTCCTATACAAATTAAGTACATGTTACTTTCTTAAAGGAAAAAATATTCCTAATTTATCAGTATATTTTTTCATGTGTTTTGAGAATCAGATATACTTAATCTCTAAGTTAATTTACATAGTTACTCCACACATCGTTTAAGGAAATAGTTGACCTAGAGTTAAAACTGAAAGGAAAGGTAAAAGCTGCTTCTTGGTAAAAGGAAAAGTATCCTTTAGTGACTGTTTTGTTACAAATAATTGTTTCCCCCATATGAGCATTCTATAAAAATTGGTATGCAGACTTTTAGCCACAGTGCTTTTGTTTTTTGTCTTGTTCCATCAAAAACTTTCATGGGCATCTTTGTTTTTTATATCATGTTGTACTTTGCCAAGAAACTATGCCTTTAAATCAAATTTGGTTATTCCTGCACTAACACATGACCCCGATTCTCCCACATGTCCCCTCAGTGCCCTGTTTCTTTTGGTCATCGGAACAGCCTATTTAGAAGCCCAAGGAATTTGGGAACCATTTCGAAGGCGGCTATCCTTTGAGGCCTCAAACCCACCCTTTGATGTGGGAAGACCATTCGATCTCAGGAGAATCATTGGTATTTCATCTGAAGGAAAGTACGTTCACAGGCTGAAAATAAATTCTCTAGTATATATAGATTTGGGTAATGTAATTAAAAGATAAGTAAGTTTCTATTTCTTCTTAGTGGAGGGAAAGCTCACTTCTAATTTCTTAATAATACACTGTATGTACCTCTCAGTTACTAAGAACTTACAGCAAATAATCATGTTTTCATTATATTGGCAAAGGTTAAAATATTCTCAGACTATAACTTGATCCCTAAATTTTCAAATAGAACAGACCATATAGAGTTGTCAAAAGTACCCCCATGTCTTATTTCTCCTTAGAATATTTATATTTGTGATGGCTCTACTGATTAAATTAGTACTGACTACAGTTTGTCCTTTTTCAGCTTGAACACACTCAGTTGTGACTCCAGTCACGGTCGGGGATTCTGTGGCACAGGTGGCTCATCATCCCGACCTGGTGCAGGGAGTCATAAGCAGTGTGGCCCATCCATCCATTCACACAGCAGTCACAGCAGTAGAAACTCAGCTGAAGTGGACAATGTCAGAGCCAAAAATAGCTCCAGTACCTCTAGCAGGACTTCTGCACAGTCTGCTAGCAAAGCAGGCCCCCTGGTCCTTGACTCAAGTACAATGGCCCAGGGTCACACAGCAGGTAGAAAGTCCAAAGGAGCAAAACAGAGCCAGCACAGCAGCCAGCATCATGTCCATGGCACGCTGGAACAGAACTGTCCACCACCACCACCACCAGTGCCTCAGCACCAGGAGCCACAGCCGGGAAGGCTGTCACCCAGCACCCTCATGCACCCTTCCCACATCGAACGTGCCAATAGCACAAGGCACAGCTCAGAAGATTCAGACATCACCAGTCTCATAGAAGCCATGGACAAAGACTTCGACCACAATGACCCCCCAGCCCTAGACGTGTTTACAGAGCAGCCACCATCACCACTGTCTAAAAGCAAAGGTAAGCAGTTCTTCTCACTGTGGAATAGCACGCCACATGAGGGAACAGTCTGCATGTCCCAGCAGCTGTCATGATCAGAGTTGTGATGCATACTAATTCAGTAGGTGCTCTTCTGGGTCTGATTTAGCTCCAACATTGGACTTCAACTTTTCCATGCCAGAATGGAAATAGAGATAGCCATTTGTCATAAAAGATACTTGTGTTTCTTAGATTACTGACCAAATTCAGAAATTTATTAGACATCTACTCTTTTCCTTTCAATTGCCTTTGATTATTATGTATAGTATTTCTGTATAACCTGTAGTTTAGAGCATGGGTTCACAAACTACAGCTGGTGAGCCAAATTACCACCTGTTTTTGTAAACAAAGTTGTATCGGCACATAGCCATCCTCATTTGTTTACATATTACCTGTGGTCATTTTTGTGCTGCAACAACATAGTTGAATAGGTGTGACAAAGACCATACATTTACAAACCTGAAAATATTTACTGTCTAGCCATTTACAGAAAGTTTGCCAACCCCTGCTTTGGCATTCTGCACGCTCTACTAGTTATCTTTTTGTTGGTAACAAATGCCTCACAGCTTCTATGGGTCAGGCCTCAGGGTGCAGCTCATCTGGGTTCTCCACTCTCAAAGGACTACACTTAATGTGTTGGTCAGCACTGAAGGTGAATCTGCTTCCAACCTCACTGAGGTGATCCATGGCCAGATTAATTTCTTCATGGCCTGTTGAACTGACAGTTGCAAGTTCCTTGCTGGATGTGATCAACAGCCTGTCATAGGTCCCCTTTACAGAGCAGTTCAAAGCAGTTGGCTTCCCCAGGGCAAGCAAGCAAGAAGGCAAGAGAGAAAATAAGCTGGCAGGACAAAAGTCAGTCTCTGGTGACCTACTCCTGGAAGTGACCTCCCATCTCTTCTGCAGTACTCTGGTCATTAGCAGTATGGTCTAGCCCATAGTCCAAGAGAGAGAATTCCATAAAAACACAGATACCAGGAGGTGAGGTCACTGGGAGCTATCTTAGAAGTCTTCATATCACACATACATAAACAGGTAGGCTAATGGGTTACTTCCAAAATCAAATGTAAAAAACAATAAATGGCCTAGCTGTATTTCCATTTCATCCTTTACATCCTGAACATTTTTGCATCTTCCTTTCTGTTCTGTGTCAAGCATTCCCATGCATGTTACTCTAAGCCTATATAAGTATCTCCCTCACTGATGTGCCAAAGAGGTTTGCCTTTCTTTGGTTTATACAAGGAACAGGGAGTTCTTCAGCTATAGGACAGAGGGGAAACCTGACATCCCCAGAGTCCAGGAGTTGTCTTGTAGAGAATTCCTTATTGCAGTGACATGAGGATGGTTATATATTATCCTTTTAGAAGTATATACATTTGGGACATCAAAATTACAACCAAATTGCAGAATAATCATTATTCAGAACTACCTGAAATAAACTGAATGGAAGTCCTGCAACTACAGATATAAAGAAACCACATCAAGACTAGTCAGAGGGGCACAGGCACAGAACAAGCTAGTCCCACACTTACATGTGGCAGGTAAAAATTAGGACAGATATTTTGGCTGCAGAGATCCACCCCCACCCCCCTTTAAAAACAAGAGGTCCCAGGCCCCACCAGCCCACGGTTCCAGTAGCAAGAAGAGGTGTTACCATAACTTACTGCTATAAAAATCAGTGGGGATTGTGGCTGAGTGAGACAGAAGACTTCTAGGAGTCCCAGGAAGTTCCTTTTGAAGAGCCTATGCACACTCAGACTTACTTCTGAGCTCCAGCACTGAGGCAGCAGTTTGAAAGGTAAGAAGGACTGAATGGTCTGGTATCCAGGCAAGTGCTAGAGAGGCAGCTTTCCCCCAGACATAAGTTCTAACAGGGGCCATTGTTCCTATTCTGAGCCTTCCCCTTACCGAGCCAGCAGGCTAGCAGCATATCTGAGTCTCCATCAATTTGGCTCACATTATTACACCTATCTGGTGATTCTCCAAGATTCCAACTTGGAGGTCCATCCAACCTGTGCCCAGCCTGTCTTGGTTCATGCTTGGGACTTTACTAAAATCTGTCAAACAAGCAGCATTGGGTCTTGGCATGCCCTGAATCTCTTGCTAAGTAGCCTCAGATCCAGAACTAGCACAACTAGCCTTGGTTCACAAGTTGGCCTCCCCTGGGCACTTCCAAGTCCAGCACAAGTAGCAGCCATCTGCAGATCATGTTGTAGCACATGCCAGGCAGTAGCTGACCTTGGCCTGCACCTCCTAGGAGGCCCCAGAGCCAGTGCACCTGGTGGACAGCTTCAGACCATATCGAACCACCACCCAACCACCTCTACAAGTGACACATTCTAGAGGTAGAGCCTCTAGACCCTGCATAGCGGATTCTTGACAGTGGTCCCAGCCAGTCCTCAAGGCAGTCAGCCTAAGGGTAACTCCCTCTAGTTGAAGTGCCAACAGCAATCAAGGCTCAACTATGACAGAAAGGTGTACACAGCCCACATGGGGGTTGCACCTGGAGTGCCCAGCAGGTGAATGGGGAGGCTGTGCCACTGGACCCCTACAGGACATCTACTATAGTAGGCCAGTATACCAAGTCCAGAAGTCATAGCAGCTCTACCTAATACATAGAAACAAACATAGGGAAGCAGCCAGAATGAAGAGACAAACAGGTACCTTGTAAAAGAACAAGAAAAGAACTAAATTAAATAGAAGCAAGCAAACTAAGGCACAGAGTTCAAAACCATGGTTATAGGGATGCTGAAGGAATTTAGTAAGAACTTAAACAGCATAAAAAAGGACATGGAAACCACACACACACACACACACACACACACACACACACAAACAGAAATAAAAGATACTCTTAACTGAAATAACAAATAATTTACAGAGAATCTGTAATAGAGAAGATGAGGCCAAGAATTACATCAGTGATTTGGAATATAAGGAAGCAAAAGCACCCGATTAGAATAGCAAAATGAAAAAGAATTTTAAAAATGAGAATAGTGTAAGGAGCCTCTGGGGCAACTTAAGCATACCAACATTCACATCATGGAATTGCCAGAGGAGAAGAGAGAGAACAACAAATTAAAAATCCATTTGAAGAAATAATAACAGGAAACTTCCCTGACCTAGTGAAGGAAATAGACATACAAGTCCAGGAGGCTTACAGAATCCCAAACAAGATGGACCCAAGGAGGCTGACACCAAGACATATCATGATTAAAATGCCAAAGATTAAAGACAAAGAATCTTTAAAGCAACAAGGGAAAAGCAGTTCGTTACAAGGTAGCTCCCATAAGACTGTCAGCTGATTTCGCAGAAGAAACTGCAGCCCAGAAGGGAACGGCACCAACATTCGAAGTGATGAAAAGCAGGAACCAACGACCAAGATTACTCTATTCAGCAAGGCTATCGTTTAAAATCAAAAGACAGAGCCCTGGCTGGTGTGGCTCAATGGCCTGAGCACAGGCCTGCCCATCACAAGGTTTCCAATTTAGTTCCATCAGGGCACACACATGGGTTGTGGGCCAGGTCCTTGGGATGTGTGAGGGGAAAGGAATTGCACATTGTTGTTTCTCTCCCTTTCTTCCTCCCTTCCTACTCTAAAAATAAATAAAATCTTTTAAAAAATAAATATAATCAAAGGACAGGCAGGTAAAATGCTTCCCAGACAAGAAGAAACTAAAGGAGCTTGTCACCACCAAACCAATATAACAAAAAAATGTTAAAGGGCCTTCTTTAAGAAGAAGAGAAAGAGGAAGGGGGAGAGGGAAGAAAAAGAAAAAGAAAAGAAATACGAATAATAAAATGGTGAGAGATCCAAGGTGGTGGAGGAGTAAGTGGAGCTACACCAGTCTCCCCCCATGACAAATCTGGAATTGCAACTTAATTGGGGAGAAATCATCTGGAATAACCACTTTGGAACACCAGCTGGAGAGAAGTCTTATAACCACTGATAGAACAGAAGAGGCCACTTCATTGCAATGTGACTGGTAGGAAATATGAAGACACAAGAGGGCTGGCTGGACTCTCATGGGCGGCAGCAGAAGGGGCAGAGACATATCTCAGCAGCTGGGGATTCCATCAAAGAAGGGTAGGGTTTAAACCCCAAGCTGGTCTTCCTAGCCTGTAGGAACAGAACTGAGACTTAAACGGCAGCCAGCTGTGTAAAGTGAAAAGCTGCCAGGTGTTTCCAGCCTGAGAGAGACATTTAGAGACATAGAGAATTCTTAAAAGGCCCACATACAAAAAATACACTGGTGCCCACTTACCCTGGTCTCTAGCAGCAGGAGGGTAGAGTGGATGAAAGATGCTAAAGGAGAGCTTGGGAAGGAGGCTTACAGGAAAGAAATGAGGGAGCAGCCAACAGGGTCCCAGTGCTGACCCATCCCACATACTGCACCACCTAGTGGTGCTTAAACCTGATGCTGATCACAGATTAATTGGATTAACAACTGAAGGAGACTAAAGACAGTGGATCTCTGCTAGTCTCAAACAGTCTGACTAGGCCCAAACTAGGACATGATCTGACAAACTAGGACATAGGCTAGATCCAGGAAGTAAAGAAAATACACCTCTACAACAGGATGTGGTCGGTGCAGTGACAGCTGGAGGGAAGGACACACCTGAGAGCATCATGTTCAGAAGATCCCATAAATCCCATAGACCCACTGAATCCCATAGGTCTCCTACCACAGAAGGTCAGAACATGAAGACAGAAAGTCAAAACAGATCCATTTAAGAAGCAGAAACAAACAAGAAGCATTATCTTAAAATGGGGAGAGAAAGAAACAACCCCCCATCAAAAGGAAAGGAGAAATCCCAGTAAGAGAGTTAAATTAAATAAAGGCAAACAATCAGACGTGGAATTCAAAATAATGATGATAAGAAAGTTCAATGAGCTCAGCAAGGTCAAAGAAAACTATAAACAACACCAGGGGAACTACAAACAACTCCAGGGAAGCTACAGGGAACTTACTGAGAACTACACCAGCATTAAAAAGGACATAGAAACTATCATCAAGAGCCAGGAGGAAATGAAGAATACAATTTGTGAACTGAATAACACAATAGAAGGAATCAACAGCAGGCTAGATTAAGCAGAGGATCAGATCAGCAAGCCGAAGGACAACATTGAAAAGAATTCCCAGACAATGCAATGAAACTAAAAAAGACTGAAAAGGAATGCAGAAGTTTTAAGAGATCTGCAGGACAACACGAAATGTAATAATATCTATATCAGGGATACCAGATAGAGAAGAAGAGGAGCAAGGAATAAAAAACCTGTTTGGAAAAGTAATGACAGAAAACTTCCCTAACTTGAGGAGAGAAAAAAATCACTCAAGTGCAGGAAACACAGAGGGTCCCAAGGAAGATGAACCCAAACAGGCCCACTCCAAGACACACAATTAAAATGGTAACTTTCAAAGACAAAGAGAGAATCCTAAAAGCAGCAAAAGAGAAACAGCTAAAAATGTACAAGGGGGCTCCGATAAGGTTATCAGCTGATTTCTCAACAGAAACACTACAAGCCAGAAGGGAATGGCAAAAAAAAAAAAAAAAAAATTAAAAATCCAAGTAATGAAAAAGGAAGGCCTACAACCCAGAATACTCTACCCAGCAAGGTTCTCATTCAAACTAGAAGGTGAAATAAGGAGTTTCCCAGACAAAAGAAGGCTAAAAGAATACACCTCCACCAAACCAGCATTGCAAGACATGCCAAACAGCCTGCTTTAAAAAGATGAAGAAACACCCCTGGCTGGTAGCACAGTGGGCAAGGCGCCGGCCTGCGAACCCAAAGGTCACAGGTTCGATTCCCCAGCCAGGGCACATAACCAGGTTGCAAACCAGGTCTCCAGTCAGGTCTGTGGCTGGAGGCAGGTGAAAAGCAACCATACCTGATGTCTCTCTCCCTCTCTGCCTCTCTCCCTTCCCCTCTTTCTAAAAATAATGAAATAAAATCTTAAAAAAAAAAAAAAAAGATGAAGAAACAGAGAGGAATACAGGAACAATGGGGAAAACCGTCAATGAAGAAGTACCTCAATAACAACCATAAGTGTAAATGGATTAAATGCACCAATAAAAAGACATGCTGTTGCTAAATGGATAAGAAAACATGACCCACATGTATACTGCCTGCAAGAAACCTACCTTAGAACAAAAGATCTACACGGACTGAAAGTGAAGGGATAGAAAAAAATATTTCAAGCAAATGGACATAAATAAAAGCTGAGGTAGGAATAGTACTTATATCAGACAAAATAGCTTTGACAACAAAAGATATGAGAAGAGACAAGGGCATTTAATAATACTTAAGGGAACAATCCATCAAGAAGTTGTATCCCTTGTAAATATATATGTATCCAACATAGCATGCAAATATATAAGGAAAATCTTGAAGGACTTCAAGAAGGATATCAACAGCAACACACTCAATAGCAGAAGATTTTAACACCCCATTATCAACAATGGACAGATCTTCCAAGCAAAGAAATACCAAGGATATTGCAGCATTGAACAACACTCTAGCTCAAATGGATTTAATTGACATACACAGAACTTTTTACCCCAAGAAAGCAAATACATATTCTTTTCAAATGCATATGGAACATTCTTGAAGGTAGATCACATGATAGGACACAAAACAAGCCTCAACAAATTTAACAAAACTGAAATCATATTGAGCATCTTCTCAGATCACAATAGCCTGAAACTAGAAACCAACCTCAAAGAAAAAACCCCAAAACATTTAAATTCATGGAGATTGAATAACATGCTATTAAGTAATGGGAAAGTTAACAATGAGATCAAGGAAGAAATCAAAAAGTTCCTGGAAACAATTGAAAATGAATGCACAACAGCCCAAAACCTGTAGGACACAGTGAAAGCAGTCCCGAGAAGGAAGTTCATAGCAATAGAGGCCAACTTAAAAAGGATAGAAGAACCTCAAATAAACAACCTAAGTGTGCATCTACAAGAACTAGAGAAAGAAAAACAAAGCCCAGAGCAAGTAGAAGGAAGGAAATAATTAAGATCAGAACAGAAGTAAATGACAGAGAGACTAAAAGAACAGTTCGAAAGATCGATACATCCATGAGCTGGTTCATTGAAAAAATAGACAAATTAAACAAGTCTTTAACAAAACTAATCAAGGAAAAAAGAGACGGGACCCAAATAAACAAAATTAGAAATGACAGAGAAGAAATCACAACTGATACTACAGAAATACAAAGGATTGTAAGAAAATACTATAAACAGCTATATGACAAAAAATTTGACACCCTGAGTGAAATAGACAAATTTCTGAAAACATGTAATCTTCCAAAACTGAATCAAGGAAAAGCAGAAAGCCTGAATAGACCAATAAAAACTAGTGAAACTGAAGCAGTCATCAAAAAACTCCTGGCATATAAAAGCCCCAGATTGGATGGATACACAGGAATTTTACCATAAAAGGAGTTTGGGGGTCCTCCCAACATCACACTCAACGGGCAAAGACTAAAAGGTTTCCCCCTAAGATCAGAAACAAGACGAGGGTGTCTCTCCACTCCTATTCAACATGGTTTTGGGAGTTGCAGCTCTTGTGAGGAGACAAGAGAAAAGGAATCAAAGGCAACCAAATTAGAAAGGAGGTGGTAAAACCCATTATTTGCAAATGACATAATGTACATAGAAAACCACATAGATTCTACCAAAAAACTACTTGACCTAATAAGTGAATTTGGCAAAATAGCTGATACAGTCAATATCCAGAAATCAAAGGCAATTTTGTACACCAACAATGCAATATCAGAGAGAGAGAAACTAGAAAACAAATCCCATTTACCATTGCATCAAGAAAAATAAAGTGCTTAGGAATAAACTTAACCAAGGAGGTGAAAGACCTATACTCGGAAAACTACAGAACAGTGATGAAAGAAATTAAGGAAGCTACAGATAAATGGAAGCATATACCATGTTCATGGATGGGAAGAAGTAACATCATTAAAATGTCCATTCTACCCAAAGCAATTTATAGATTGAGCACAATCCCTATTAAAATATCAACGGCATATTTCACAGATCTACAACAAATACAGAGGGGGAAGGGGCATAAAATGGAGTGAAAATAGCCTCGTCAGCAAGCGGTGTTGGGGGAACTGGCCAGAGACATGCAAAAAAATAAAGCTATACCACCAATTTACACGATACATCACCATAAACTCAAGATGGATAAAGGATTTAAACATAAGCCAGCCATGCTGCCTTAAGTCCTAGAGGAAAACATAGGCATAAAATTGCAGATATCCCACACAGCAATATTTTTACCAATATTTCTCCTAGGGCAAGGGAAATAAAGGAACAAATAAACAAATGGGACTACATCAAACTAAAAAAATTCTGATCAGCTAAGGAAATCATCAGCAAAATGAAAAGGGAACCAATCATAGGAAATCATATTTGCCAATGATACCTCAGTCAAGGGTTTGATCTCCAAAATTTATAAAGAACTTACACAACTCAATACCAGGAAGACAGACAACCTAATTTAAAAAATGGGAAAAGGACCTGAACAGACACTTCTCAAAGGAGGTTATACAAAAATGCTTAACATCAGTAGCCATCAGAGAGATGCAAATTAAAACCATAATGAGATACCACCTTACACCTGTCAGAATAGCCATCATCAACAAATCAACAATAAGTGCTGACAAGGATGCAGAGAAAAGGGAACCCTAGTGCACTATTGGTGGGAATGCAGACTGGTGCAGCCACTATGGAAAACAGTATGGAATTTCCTCAAAAATATGAAAATGGACCTGCCTTTTGATCCAGTGATTCCATTGCTAGGATTATAGGCAAAAAATTGTGACACCAGTTCAGAAGAACTAGTGCACCCCAATGTTCATAGCAGTGCTATTTGCAATAGCCAAGTGCTAAAAACAGCCTAAGTACCCATCAGTGGATGAATGGATCAAAAAACTTTGGTACATTTATACAGTGGAATATTATGCAGCAAAAAGAAAGAACTCCTACGTTTTGGGATAGCATGGATGGAACTGGAAAGCGAAAGATAAGTACCATATGATTTCACCTAATACAGAACAGTAATAAACAAAACAAACAAGCAAAAAAGAGCTAAAGACATGAAAACAAGGAATAGACTGACAATGTCCAAGCTGGGGAGAAAAGGGTAAAGAAGGGGAAGAATTTAATCAAGGAGCTAATATAAATGACCCATGGATGTGGACAACATGTAGGGATTGGCTTTCAGAGATGGGGTGGAATGGGTGGAACAGGGGAGAGCAATCGGGGGAAAATGGGATAAATGTAATACAACAACAATAAATTAATTTAAAAAAACTAATTCATGCAGCATGTGTGAATCTCACAAAATGGTGTTCAGTGAAGGAAACCAGGCATAAAGTAATACTTTTTGTACAGTTCTATTTAAGTAAGCCCAAGTGAAGGTCAGAATTAACCAAAGTTATAGAAATCACAAAATTATTGTTTTGTGGATGGATTATGGAAATAGTTATTGGAAAGAGGCAAAAGGAAACTATATGGTGCAAGAAATATTCTGTATTTTTTTTCAGGTGTGCTATACAGGTATATACACACAATAAAAATAAAATGGCAATAAATACATATATATTAACAATTGAATCTAAAAAAATAAGTTATACAGGAAAAAGTCTTTATTCCATTTGGTTTAATTTGGGGGATTGGTGTAATATAGGGGTTCTATTTCATACTTGTGGATATCCAGTTTTTTCCCAATGTCATTTATTAAAGAGACTATCCTTGAGGGGGAAAAAATAGTATGTGCATTTGGATTTATAAAACAGTAACATATCTTCAGTATTTTAATTTGTTCTACAGAAACCTTTTTCTTGTTATCTAATTAATAGAACTTACATATTTTAGGGTAATTTTATATTAATATTCTTAGAGTTTTTAAACTAGATCAAGTTACATAATATATTTTTCCCATATTGAGGGAACAAATAGCATAAATGGATATTATCACTTCCTACCACAAAGAAAGAGTTTGGTTGTCAAATTCTTTTCCTTATTGCCTATGTCTAAGATAGTCCTCTAACATCAGAAGGATAGGTCCATTTTTATTTTCATAGTCATTGATCTAGAATATAAATTTTAAAATTTAAGACTATTTGTTTAGTTTTTACAGTGGTCCTAGAGCTGACCTACTAAAAGATACTTAAAAATGGAGTATGGGTATCACATTATTAATGATTCCAACAAGGACACAGTGATTACAGGCGACACATTAGTGGTCACTCTACCTATTATCCTTCCCGCTGCTGCTATTTCAGAAGAAGGAAGGGACCAGGTCTTTTTTTTTTTTCTGTCCTTACCAATAAGCATTTTTATTGAAGTATAATGTACATAGAATAAACCAGTCCTTTAAATGAACTTAAGGTGGGCATTGATCTGGGAGTTGCAGATTAGTGGTATGTCATAATTTCTAATCCCTGTAAAGCTAACCCCCAAACCCTGCAAATAGTCATCAAGTTGACATTAAACGTGAACCTTCTGTTTTCATAAGAACTCTGCTCTTCCTTGTACACTCAATATTGCAAAGGAAAAAAAAATCTTCTTGTAATGAGCTCATCTTGTTTTTAGCTTTGGGAGACTATTTAGAATGACCTCTTCAAATGAATGTGATCTCCCTAGATATCATTCTGTTTGGGTGAATGGCTTGCAGGCCATTTGGCCATTTCTCTAGTTTTTCCTCCGGTCACCATTCCTCATGGACAGTGGCACCCAGAGAGCCCTCTGTTTATGGCTGGCCTGAGCATGGCCTTATACAGCTAGATAATCTTTCAACCCTGCACTTCCATGGTTTTTCCCGCTCTAACACATGAACCCTGGAGATTGTTGGACTGAGGGTTACACAGAAAGCTCTGAATCTGGTGCTGTCAGTTCTTAATATCTGCACTAATTTAAGCAATGGTGGCATCTTGTGGCAATTGTCACTTCTCTGTCCAGGGTAGAGGCAGAGTGGTGTGGAATCACTAGGTCAGGGTCTGCCATTAGGCAAGCCCAAATCAAATACTGGTATCTTACTGACAGTGTGACTTGGGGAAAAAATTATTTCTCCAAGCCGCTGTTTGTCATTTTTAAAGTGGATAGGATAGCTGCTATCCGTGTTGTAGGGTGCAGCTACTGCTATGATTATTAAGTCAGGAATGGTACCTGCTGAGTTGAAGGTGGCTGTGGAACTTCCCAGCAGAAATGTCCAGTTGGAACTTGGTCTAGAGGGTGAGAGATGGGTCAAGCAGAGGGCTGAGGACAGAGTCCTGAGGGCAGTACTGGCAAAAGGCAGCCAACAGAGAATATTTCAGAAACAGATAGAGGTGTGGACAGCATATCCTAGAAAGGCCAAGAAAAAGGAAGGTAGACCAGAGCTTCACAGGACATCACAGCTAGGACATGGTTTGACCTTGACAAGAATAGTTTCTGTGAAGTGATAGGACTAGAAAGCAAGTTACATGGCTTAGAGAGATCTCTTGCATCCGACTATTACCAGTGGCTACTTCTCAGCATACGTGTGTGTCTGTGTTGGTGGGTGAGAAAAGGGGGCGTTTACCCTGTAGCTTCATTCTTTAACTTTTAGCAAGAAAAAGAGAGGCATAAATTGTATGGTAGTGTTTTTAATGAGAAAAAAAATGGGCACATGTTACTTGAAAATAATCTATGAGCCATGGACAAAAAGACAGTAAAGCAGAGAGCAGTGGTTTTGGCCAACACTTGCAGATGCCGCTGATGCAAGGGCACATGCCTCACGCACCCACGTGAGGGGCCCTGCTATGACTCCGTCTTCAGTCTAAGGAAGCTACATCAGGCAGATGTGGGGGCCAAGACCAGGCCTGATTCCTCTAGCCCTTTAGCTGCACAACTTCCTCCAAAAAGAAGAGAAGCAAACGAGATAATTGGTGGAAACCAAATACCCAAGGATGTAGGGTGGAGTGAGGCCCAGTTCAGTAGATGGTAAAAGACACTCCGCTAGTCCCTCTAGTTTATCAGTATGTGAATGCAGATGAATTGGTAGAGATGAGGAGACAGCACAGAGAGGTAGGGGAACTTTTTATTTAAACTAAGGTAACAGCTGCTGAGACTAAGGGAGAGATGGTAGGGTATAAACAGAAACTAGAGAAAGTTTAGAATAGTCGAATTCCAAATAGCTGAAACCTATAGACCGGGATTCTGACAGCAAACGACATGGGTGAGGATGTCATGGGGAATTAGAAAGGTAGGGAAAGACGAGACAGACAGGGAGAACACCAATAAATCAAGGGATAGGAGATCCAATATGTCAAGCTGCATGGGTGGTAGAAGCATCTAGAGAGTTTGGGGGCAGGAAGGAATTACCCTCAAAGGGACTGGAGAGAAATGCCTGAGTAAGGTCAAAAGCTATCTTCTCTTAACATTAAACTGTAGTAAATTTGCATTTGAATATCCAGGATATTTCACTTCTACAATAAACAAATCAAAATTGAACATAATTGTATAAATATGCTAAATAATTGAACTCTGTTTACTATGAAGTTTTGGTTGTGTAGTGTTTTTATTTAGTCCTTTGCACTTTTTGGTTCTCCTTAGGTCTGCTAGTGGTATCTAGATGCAAGAAAAACTGTAACAAAATACAGTATGAATTGTCCTGCAAACTCATTAATTCCTCCCCTGGAGTAGAATTACAGTTTTTTCACAAACAGGAATTCTTTTCAACCTTCTATGGGGCTGGACAAGCATCTTTATTATCTCGGCACAGAGCTCAATAAGACAAAGTAATGTGATCATTTCTATAAAATTGAAAAGATCTTTTACCTTAGCTTAAAGAACTCTTGGAGGGGTTTCCTTATGTTCATTTTTGCCATCTTTCAGTTTATCATACTTATAAAGGTATAATTCATAACAATAAGGGAAAAATTAATTTACAGGTCTGGTACTGACCCCAGTAAATCGTGTGTAGGTCTTTATTATTTATTGGCCTCATTTTGGCCATTTAAGCAGCCAAAAGGTGAGAAGGAAGACAGATTCCCGCCAGAACTAATGATTCTCTAGAGTCTCCAGAATCCATCAGGTGTCATAAACCTGACAGGTCCACAGCGGCCAGGGTTGCACAGGCTCAAAGAAACATTTGCTAGTAATTGGAAGTTTCCTGGAATAACTCTTTTGGGAGGAAACTAAAAGTGAGATTTAAAGTGGGAGAGAAACAAACAAAGCAAGTCGCCCAAACTAGTGTTTACAAAATCATTTGTAACCACTTAGTGGCAAGAAAAAGTGAACAAGTGGGACATATTCTTAAACTTATAATTTATACTTTGCCTACTTTTAAAATGATTGGCGGTAGTTTAAATTATCAAAGCAAATATAAGACAGTGAATAAAGACAAGAACAGTTTTTGATGTTTTATTTGTGTTTAATTATGGTGCTGTATCAACAGAAACCTGGAATAAAGCTAGTTGCTACCATTAGTGTTAAATGGGCTGCAAATGTCCTGGAACTAAGCCCAAAGGAAAACATTATTACAGTTCTCATTCAGGAAAAAGCAGCATGAAAATTCATCTGAAAAAGCAGACTGCTTAGCATTGAATTTCTGCTTTAAACTGAGAACATTGACTAATAGAAGGGGCATTGTTTCTGTTGAAGAAAATATGGGGACATTGTCCACACAGAAGCTTTATATTGACCCTACAGCATTAAATGATAACTCCTCATCTACTTCCTCCCTGAGGTATATACACTCAGCATCACCCGCATGGTTACTCAGGTCAGAGTTGGATGATCTGGTAAGAATTAGGATTTCATTGTTATGCGTAGATGCTAGACCCTCAAACAGCTGCAGGTGCTCTGTTGCCAATATTCAGCAGCCTGCCTGTGTTTCTGTACATACTGAGATTAGCCCCAAGAATACCCTGCAGGTAGGGGCAAATAGTTCTTGTCAAAAAAGTTTTGAGACCAATCAGTTATTAGAAATAATTTACTTAATTAGGCTTTAAGACAATGGAAAAACTATTTCATTCTGACCAGTTTTTAGATAAGGTTTAACAGCCACCACCTGGACATCTGGTTTTGCAATGAGATGCAAGCTCATCTCACCAAGGTAAAGTAGCAACTAAAAGTTTGCCCACTCCCAGTTGGGTGGGGTTGTTAAATACAAGCCATTTGCGTCTTAACAAATAATTGTCAGATGGGAGCAGTATGAAGTGGGCTTTGATGCCTGCATCCATTGTGTTCTTGCAGGTCTCCTGCCACAAAAAGCATACACACAGTGAGCAATACAGTACCACTTAGTCACAATTGGACACCCCGTAACCTCTCCACCACCTTCCTGCCCATGATAGAATTTAAATGGTGAAAGAAGTTTGTGCCAGAGTCCCAAGTGAGGCTTCTTACTTCCCTCCCAAGTCTAAAACTTCTCATCAGAACCTGTGTATTTGGGGATGGCAGGAGAGAACATGAGATAGAGAGTTGGGGCTTCAAAAGACAGGGATCCCAGGCTTGCTTTTCCAACTAGCCATGTGGGTGAGAATGGCCATCCATTTTGTGGGGCAGGATGCACAGCGACACCAGGCTTCTTTTTACCCACTGCAGTCGGGACATGAAGACAAAGACAAGAGAGATTGTCATTGGCCAGCCACATATCAAGAATTTTCCCAGCTGATCATAATAGGCATGTCTGTAGCCAGGTTTATCTTCTGATTTGCTATAGTAGATGGGCTTACACCCAAATCATCATTGTTGGTGATTAGAATTTAACCTGTCAAATGACTATTCTCTTTCTTTAAGGCAAGCAAATTATGTATTTCTAAAAACATCAATAGCCTAGGATCTATAGTTACAATCATATATATAAAAGGATTCTCAGTAGTAACTGTGGTAAAAGAAATTTGGTCTTGGCTGGGTAGTTCGATGTGAGCAATGTCCCAGTATGTCAAGGTTGCAGGTTTTCTGGTCAGTGCACATCCAAGAATCAACTAATGAATGCATCAATAACTGGAACAACAAGCCAATGTGTGTCTGTCTGTCTGTCTCTCTCTTTCAAGTTAATTTTTTTTTAATTTGTGTATTCATAGATGATGGAATGCAGCAAGTTTTCTGAAACATGTCAAAAACCATAAAAATAAAATAATGCACACATCATCATTTGAACCATTGAGCTCATATCGGGACATTTAATATCTAAAAATAATCTCACATACGTTATGTTTTATAATAGTGAAAAATGGAAACTACCTACATAGCTTATTAAGAATAGGGTGTTTGTAATTACAGTGTGTTAACTCAGTGCAGCGTGTCATAGAAAATAATTATGCCTGGAGTGTCTATCAGTGATAAAAGAATTTGACAGATCATTGTCTACTTCCGTAAGCTATTTTTCTGTTTCCTTACATATGAAGTGGTGTCTAGCAGCTGGTCGCTTACTAGGTGAACATTTATGGATCTCCAGTTTTTCTCAGAAATAATAGGTTTAGTCCTTGGCATGTTGAGAGGAAAGCTAGAATAGGTCTTGGGAAGATGGTGTTCAGGCCAAGTGGACCTATTCTTTCCATAGAGTAAAAAACACCTGGTGGTTCTAAAGAATTAATATACTTGACAAGGATTAGTATACATCCCACAGGTGTGCTACAGCTTAGTCACTGGGAGCTCTTGGGAACTCGGTTTTTAAATTTAAATGAGATACTTACCTTTTCTTTCTACTGAAAGTGAGCTCCCAGGGTGACTGTAGAGGGAAAAAAAAAAGTTTCAAGACCACATCAGCACCAATGAAGCAATAAAAACATTGGAAGAATCGCTGTACCAGAAGAAGGTGATTGTGTTGGGGCAGAGGGTGGAGAGGGGACGTTTCACAGCGTCCAGTAGAACAGAGAAGCCTATAGAATGAGAAGTGCTAGAGATCAGAGGTCATTGGCATTGATAGTAAAGGGGTCATTGCTCACTTTTTCAAAATCACATTCATTAAGGTGCCAGGGCAGAAATCCAAGTGCAGAAGATTAAGAAAGATGAGGAAACTGCTCTTTCATGAAATAAGTTTGTTCCCAAGTTTATTATTTTTTCTTTTTTATGTATTCCTGACATCAAGATATATATCACTTTAAGCCCTTTTCTATTTATTAGGGTGGTTTCAGGTTATTGTAAATACAGAATTTTTTTTTTTAAATCCTCATCCGAGGTTATGTTTATTGATTTTTTTTGGAAGAGAGGGAGGGGTTGGGACATGGAGAGAGAGAGAGAGAAACATTAATGTGAGAGAGATATCCATTGATTGCCTTTTCTGTACACAGCCCAACCAGGGATCAAACCTGCAACTTTTGGTGTATAGGATAACTCTCCAACCAACTGAGCTCCCTGGCCAGGGCATAAGAACACATTATTTCTACAGATAGTGCCTCAGACCCATGAACCTTATCATGATAAAATTGTGTAATGGCAAGTGGGACATACATTGTATCAGGGATTAATCTTGGTCATGTGGGCAAGACTAAAGGACTCTCAGCATCAGCTTTTGAACTGACAGAATCTGAGAAATCTTTCCCTTCTACTCTGGCAGAGAGGAGCTTTGGCTGGTCAGATGGGCCAAGGGCTTTTAGAATTAAACCAACTGGCCAGTCTGTTAAAACCAAGGCCTCTCAGTTTTTGAGACTTAAAATCCCAAGTAATGGTTTCAAATCTATTACCTCCAGAATCAATGAAAAGTGACATTTCTGAAAATCAGAGCCTTACTACTTTTTCTAGATCAGGCTCAGCCAACTTTTTCTGTAATGGGCCAGATAGTACATATTTGAAGTTCAATGTGCTGCATCCTGTCTCCATCACATATTTGTTGTTTTTTTAACTACTTAAAAATATAAAAATTATTCTCTGCTCACAAGACCTGAAGATCAGGCCACAAGTTGGATTTGGCTAGTGGGCTGTAGTTTGCCAACCCTGTTCTAAATGCATCTCGGGCACCTGTTAAAACTGGTTAAAGTAGGGTTTAAATATGCTATATTAAATCACCAATGTCAAAAAGATACTTAGAAATGATATGTATAGAATGAGTTAACCTCTGAGTCATGGGGCTTCACACCTTTCCCAGCCTACCTGTTCGGGTGGTTTTGCAGCACAGTCCAAGCTGCCGGAGCTGGGATTTCTCTGCTGCTGTCTAGTTCAGCAAGAACATAAGCCCTATGAGGACACCACTGTTTTCAGGACATGAAACAGTGCCTAGCACTTAATAGTAGGCACTTTGTTGTGGGTTGCAGGTTAGGATTTGTCTTGAGAGCACCACATCTTTTAAAATGATGGGCTTTCTTTAGTTGCATTGTACTTTCTCCCCATGTATAACATTGTGGTATTTGGTATGTGTGTGCCAGGCACTGTTCTAAGGGCTTCATGTAACTTCCTTACAACCCCAGGGGGACTTGCCTTCTGCAGCTTACAGATGAGAGGTCTGTAAGCTCAAGATCATGCAGCTGGGAAGAGCCAGGATTTGGAACCAGCCAGCATGGCTTCACCACCTGGGATCTTGGCACCTCACAAGTAATGCACGAGCCACTCGTGGTGTATCGCTATCAGACTTCCATCTCAAAATAGATTTGAAAGGTTTCTGGTTTTTACTTCTGTGACTTTCCAAAGCTATATTAGACACTTCTAGACAAGATGAAGAAAGGAATAGCTAGGCCTGCTTTGCTGTCTCCTAACAACCATAAGAAGGATACATCTACCTCAAAAAATAAAAACAAAAACTAAACAAACCAAAAAACCCCAGAACTGACAGAGAATTGAACCACATGGAAGTCCCAACAAACAAAGATATGAAGAAGTAATACTCATCCAGATGGGTAGAAGGGTCGGAGCTGGGGCAGAGAGGACGTACTGTGGCAATTGTAACAGCAAGGGTGTTTGCAGCAAGGCAGTGGCTGTGACCGCCTATGGGAAATAGCAGTCACATATAAATAGTCAACCAGTATAGAATGAAGAAACAAGAATTTAAAAAAATGTGGAAAGAATAAGAAGACTCGGTGACATCTCCAAAAGAGCCAAAATCTGAATCATAGGGATGCCAGGAGAAGAAGAGCAAGAAATGGAAAACTTACATTAAAAAATAATGAAGAAAAACTTCCCTAATTTGGCAAAGGAAATAGACATATAAGCCCAGGAAGCACAGAGAGTCCCAAACAAGCTAGACCCAAAGAGGACCACACCAAGGCACGTCATAATTAAAATGCCAAACATCAAAGATAAAGAATCTTAAAAGCAACAAGAGAAAAAAAAGAATTACCTACTAAAGGATTTCTATAAGACTTCTCAAAAGAAGCTTTGCAGACAAGAAGGAACTGGCAAGAAGTATTTGTAGTCATGAAAAGCAAGGACCTACAACCAAGATTACTCTATCCAGCAAAGCTATCATTCAGAATGGGAGTGCAGATAAAGTGTTTCCCAGGCAAGGTGAAGCTAAAGGAGTTCATTATCACCAAGCCATTATTATATGAAATGTTAAAGGGAAACATTTAAGAAAAAGAAGATAGAAACTATGAACAGTAAAATGACAACAACTGATAACTATCAACAACGAAATCTAAAAAACAAAACAAATTCAGCCAACAACTAGAATGGAACCGTAGCTCTAGAGATCATATGAAGGGTTATCAGTGGGGGAGGGGGAAAGAAAAGAATGGGGGAAAAGGTGCAGGGCTCAAGAAGCATAACTAGTAGGTACAAAACAGACAGGGGGATGTTAAGAATAGTAAAGTAAATGGAGAAGCAAAAAAACTTATATCATGGACATGAACTAAAGGAGGGGGTATTGCTGGAGAGAAGGGAGATACTGAGCAGAGAGGGGCAAAGGGGGAAAAATTGGGACAACTGTAATAGCATAATCAATAAAATGTACTCTAAAAAGTAATACAGGAAGAGTAAATAATTATTCTTTGTTGAAAATTTTCTATGAGACTGAATGCTAAGGCATCTCTTTTTACATGTTAATAAGGTTCTGTTTTTAACATTAAAAAAAAAAAAAAAGCTATTATTACCCTCTGTGGTATAAAAAAGTATTCTAAGACAGACATACAGATTTGTCACAACTACTGATACTGCCAAATCTCATTGAATTAAATAGACACAGCTTATTGTACAAATTTTATGCCTCAAAGTAATTTTTAAAACATTCTAATCAAAAAGTGAAATATGATTTGGAAAGCTTCAATTAGGAATAATTAAATAGTAATTCTCTTAAGGAATAAAGTACAAAAAGGAAATTTTTTTAATCAGAAAAGTCTAGACTCTTCAAAAAAAAAATTAGTTGCTCTGTTTTCTAAGCTATTTCAGAATGAGTTATTTTACTTTTATTTTCATCCCCAGGGAAAGGAAAACCTCTTCAGCGCAAGCTTAAGGCATCGAAGAAGCAAGAGGAAAAGGAGAAGAAGGGAAGGGGAAAGCCCCAAGAAGATGAGCTGAAAGACTCCTTGGTTGACGATGACAGCTCCTCCACCACCACAGAGACCTCCAACCCAGACACAGAACCTCTCCTCAAGGAGGTAGGAGGGACTGTGCAAGCAGATGCTGTCTCATCATTCAGGTTTCTTAATGCATAATGAACATTTTATCTTTAACATTAGCACATTTTTGAGGGTTAGTGCTCAGTGTTCACAGACATGCCTAAATGGTCACAGCTCTGGAGACGAATGCCTTCATTTTCCTCCAGGAAGAACATTGGGAAGCATGTTAAAGTATTATAGTTAGAAATGGGAAACACTGCTTAAAAGTTTGGGGCTGTATGGAATAGTGAATACTCTTGCTCATGAAATTGTTTCAGATTTTAAGTATCAGAAGAGAATGAGAAGGAATTATACCATGTTAATTAGATTGGACCTTTACTGTATTATCACTCCCAGCATAACCAGCATCAGTAGCGGCTCACTCCCTGCACAGGCAGAGTCATGACTGTCCTGGAGGGGAACGTGTCCCAGGGTACTTTAGTGCTCACCCAGAACTGGGGGCTCAGCCCAGCACACATCAGCACATCAGGAAAGCTGCCTCACTCCTCAGAGTCCTCAGCATTAGGAGTAGCATTGCAAAGCACCTGATACTAGCCAGAGTTAGGTAATGGAAGGTAGTGTTTCTGTTGGGATGTGTCTTGAGAATCTGAGTTTTCAGCCATATGCAGAAAACAGAAAGTGGAATTCTATATTGGCATTTTTATTTTTAGAGAAGTATATTTCAAATTTAAAATGATGCTAATATAACCTTTAATATTGTAGACCAGAAGTTTCTTTTCAGTTTTAAACTAATGGTCTAAGGAATCATTTCTTAAGAGAAATCCAGTAGAGTCATCTACATGTACTAATTTTTTAAATAAAATTTATGTCTATTTTTCTTGTCAACTGCCTTCCCCTTTGCATCCTTCACATTCGGTGTGGTGCTCTGTGCACCTCAGTATAGCTGGTAGCTAGTTAGTGTTGGAGTTCTGTACTTTATATCCTTCCAACAAATAAGTAGGAATCTTAGAATAGAATCCCAGCAGTTTCAGTGACAGGAATAAACTTTGGAAGGTACTTTCAGCACATGTTTCTTTACCCTTTCCGCCTTTCCAGCTTATTCCCTAACTGCTACTCAGTGACCCCCTCCAGCTACCCCATCTCCTGAATTCTGTGTGCACCCGCAGGCATAACTTTCACCTCTCTGTTGTGACTTTTCTTCAACTTCTCCTTCCCTGTCATTTGTGTCCTTACAGACATGGCTCAGAGCTCGACGCCTCTGTGCCTATTACCCTTATCCCTGCTGTTTGGTTTTTATTCTCCCTCCTCAGCACTCTTCCAGAGGGCTCATGTGCTCTTATTTCTTTGTGACTGACCTGTTTGCCAGTTGTGTGTAAATTCTGTCCCACCAGATTACATGCTTGTGTCTGTTCCAACCCTATTTTACCCAATTGTTCAACAAGGTAGTATTTCTGTTGTGATGTGTCTTAAGAATCTGAGTTTTAAGCCTCAGATCTTAAATGCTAGGTCTTATGCTGGTAGCTTAGCAACAACTGGATAAAAGACCAGGCCTCGTCTTCAAAGAGCTCACAGTCTACAAAGTTCTTGATCAGTCATGTGCTCAGGAAATGCTTCTTTAATAACTCAGAGTCTAAGTCCGAAAAGGTATAGTGGCAGTATATATATATAGTGGCAGGTATAGTTCTGGCCCTTTCTCTGGTTATTTACCCATTTGACAGTTAAATAGATTCACTTGGTGTTACCTGTTAAAATCCAGTTTCACTTAATAATTGAACACTGGGAAGCTAGACACTGTTGGGTTGACTTTTAATTCACCATGTGCTTATAATAACCCCACTCCCACAGTCATTCTCTTTTATTGCATATGTCTTTCCTCTGTCTGTCCCCTTGGTTGGCTCAGTGCATCCTTAAATACAGTGCTGCTCAAACTATCTGAGATGAAGACCCAGGTTTTTTTTTAAACTTCCAGTCTGTCATATATGTGGTCCTTCCTACTGCACATGAGTAATACAGACCACTCCACATGCCACTCCCCAAGCAAATTCAGCAGCACCCAAGAGGACCCATGCCATGTCCAGGAAACAGGCTCCCTGATCAATGTTTGGGAGACCACAACAGTGTTAATTATTAAAAAGTATGAATGTGGCTTGTGTACTTATCTGGTCACAGACCAGAAACAGCATTTGGTGACCAGCAAGTAGCTCAGCTATTAAATGCAGCGTGGTGGTCAGTCCATGCTCCACACTTGAGCCAGGTGAGATAGCTCTGTGCTACAGTCATGGCCGTATGAAAGTACAAGTTGAGTGATCTCTTATTGTCATATGTATCTCCCTCCTGCTGGACCTCAGCCCTGGTAACTCCTTGCCTGGCATCATCAGGTGGGTGACCAGTAAATGTTGAATAAGTGAATGGGTAACTGAGTGCCTTCCCATTGATGGTAAAGGGTTCTTAATATTAATTCTCCATAACTTTGTTGACAGTCACAGTGTCACTGTGAACATTCAATGAATGGATGTGGATGCTTATGTTCTTGGCTTGGATTGTCCTTGGGATCAGCATTAAGCACATTGCCTGAGTGTTTATACTACAGTCTTAGCAGAACTTTTCTTGTTAATAAAGGCAAGGTTTTGCACCCTAAGTCTAACAAATAAGAAGCCACCAATTTGTTATTGCCAGTGCCACCACCCACCCTTGTCAGGATATGGGTATAAATTAAAATGATACTTTTCCTAACTCAGATTCACCAAAAATACAAATATAGTAAATCAAAGGCTAAAAATTGACAAAACTGCAATAGTTAAGATAGATTTGAAGGAGTTTATTGTATGTATATGTGTATATATATATATATATACATATATGTATGTATCTTCAGTTTTGTGTCTCTGCATTCAAATAAAACTATATCAGTCATTTTTATTAATACTTCTCATCAATTAAGTGTACATTTTTTACAGGATATAGAAAAGCAAAAGGGAAAACAAGCCATGCCTGAAAAACATGAAAATGAAATGCCTCAAGTGAAGCAAAAAAGCAAAAAACTCTTGAATGTTAAGAAGGAAATCCCAACAGATGTGAAACCCAGGTGAGATAAAGAAATGAGTACAGGAAAATAAGGTATATAAAAGAAGTTACTGGTTAAAAAAAACAAACATACAAACCTAAATAATGTTTTTGCTTGGTTTGGTTCATATTTTTGGTGGGAGGAGTACAACAAAAGCCCTATACCCTGTCATGTCTTGGTTTCTTCCTGATGCCCAATGCTTACTGATTAGGGATTTTAATAGGGATTGTGTTGAATCTGTAGATGGCTTTGGGTACATTTTAATAATTAATTAATAATGTTAATTATTCCCAGCCATGAACATAGTATATGCTTCCTTTTATTTGTATCTTCCTTAATTTCTTTGTTCAGTGTTCTGTAGTTTTCCAAGTACAAGTCTTTTATAACTCCAAGGTTAAAATTATTCCTAGATACTTTATTTTTTTGGTTGCTGTAGTAAATGGGATTTGTTTTCTAGTGTCTTCTCTTATGTTTTATTGTTGTTGTATAAAAATGCCTTAGATTTCTGGCAGTTGACTTTGTATCCAGCTGTTTCGCCAAATTCACTTATTAGATTGAGAAGTTTTTTAGTGGAATCTATAGGGTTTTCTATGTACATACTATCATGTCATCTGCAAATAATGACAGTTTTACTTCCTCCTTTCCAATTTGGATACCTTTGATTCCTTTTTCTTGCCTAATCGCTTTGGCTAGAACTTCCTAGACTATGTTGAAAAAGAAGAGATGAGAGTGGACACCCTTGCCTTGTTCCAGACCTTAAGGGAAAGGCTTTCAGTTTTTGCCCATTGAGTATGATGTTAGCTTCAGGTTTCTTGTATATAGCCTTTATTATGTTGAGGTATGCTCCTCTATTCCCATCTTGATGAGCATTTTTATCATAAAAGGGTTCTGTACTTTATTAAATTCTTCTTTGGCACCTATTGTTATGATCATATGATTTTTATCTTTAAGTTTGTTTGCAAATTGATTGATTTGCAAATATTGTACCATTCTTACATCCCTGGGATGAATCCCACTTGGTCATGGTGTATGATTTTTTTTACTATATTGCTGGATCTGGTTTGCCAATATTTTGTTGAGAATTTTCCCATTTATGTTCATCAGAGAGATTGGCCTATAGTTTTCTTTCTTTGTTGGGTCTTGACCTGGTTTTGGGATTAGAATACTGGCCTCATAGAAAGAGTTTGGGAGTGTTCCCTTTTCTTGGATTTTTTGGAATAGCTTGAGATGGATAGGAGTTCTTCCCTAAATGTTGGGTAAAATTCACCT
The DNA here is from genome assembly GCA_004026585.1 of Noctilio leporinus. Lineage (NCBI taxonomy): Eukaryota > Metazoa > Chordata > Mammalia > Chiroptera > Noctilionidae > Noctilio > Noctilio leporinus. Next base: position 35,723 of record PVIW01006207.1, on the reverse strand, counting down.
GTGTAGCCATCTGGTCCGGGGCTCTGGTGCACTAGGAGTTTTTTTTATTACTTCTTCAATTTCACTAGTTGTTATCGGTCTATTTAGGCTTTCTGCTTCTTCTTGAGTTTTGGTATCTTACACATTTCCAGAAATTTGTCCATTTCACCCAGGTTGTCTAATTTTTTGTCATAGATAGTTGTATGTAGTAATTTCTTAACAATCCTTTGTATTTCTGAGGTTTTAGTTGTGATTTCTTCTCTGTCATTCTGATTTTTTTCATTTGGATACTCTCTTTTCTCGATGAGTCTAGTTAATGGCTTGTCAATTTTGTTTATCCTTTCAAAGAACCGCTTCTGGATTTATTGATCCTTTAAATTGTGCTTTCAGTATCTATGTTGTTTAATTCTGCTCTGATTTTGATCATTTCTTTCCTTCTACTTGCTCTGGGCTTTGTTTGTTGTTGCTCTTTTAGTTCTTGAAGCTTTATGGTTATGTTGTTTGTATGAGTTTCTTCTAGCCTTTTTAGGTAGGCTTGTATTGCTATGAATTTCCCCCCGATGACTGCCTTCACTGTGTCCCATAGGTTTTGGGGTGTTGTGAATTCATTTTCATTTGTTTCCAGATACTTTTTGATTTCTTCTTTGATCTCATTGTTAACCCATTCATTACTTAATAGCATGTTATTCAGTCTCCATGAATTAGAACATTTAGTTTCAATCCATTGTGATCTGAGAAGATGCTTGGTATAATTTCAGTTTTCCTGAATTTGTGGAAGCTTGTCTTGTGTCCTACCATGTGATCAATCTTTGAGAATGTTCCATGTACATTAGGAAAGAATGTATTTTGCTTCTTTTTGGGGTGAAAGGTTTTGTATATGTCAGTTAAGTGCACTTCATCTAAAGTGTTGTTCAATGCTACAATATCCTTGGTGTTTTTTTGTTTGTTTGTTTTGTTTTTTGCTTGGAAGATCTGTCTATTGCTGATAATGGGGTATTAAAATCCCCTATTATTAGTTTGTTGCTGTATATCCTTCTTGAAGTCCTCCAAGATTTTTCTTATATATTTGGGTGTTCCTATGTTGGGTGCATATATACTTACCAGAATATATCTTCTTGATGGATTGTTCCCTTAAATATTATGAAATACCCTTCTTTGTCTCTTTTTATAGCCTTAATTGTAAAATCTGTCTTGTCTGATACAGGTATTGCTACCACAGCCTTCTTTTCATGTCCATTTGCTTGAAATATATTTTTCCATCCTTTCACTTTCAGTCTGTGTCAATCTTTTGTTCTGAGGTGGGTCTGTTAAAGACAGCATACACCCCTCCATCTGCATGAACATTCATTTTGGGCAGGGGGGGATCCTACAAATATGTTAACTTTCTAGTAACAATGTTGGAAGAAGCACTGTCAAAATGCTAGGATAAAAAAAAAAAAAAAAAAAGACAGCATACATATGGGTCATGTTTTCTTATCCATTCAGCTACCCTGTGTCTTTTTTTTTTTTTTTTACCACCTTTCCCCTACCCTCTGTCTTTTGATTGATATATTTAATCTGTTTACGTTTAATATTATTATTGAGAGGTACTTCTTCATTGACATTTTTCCCCTTTGTTCCTGTATTCCTCTCTGTCTCTCTCTGTTTCTTCATCTTTTTAAAGTGCATCTTTTAACATCTCTTGCAATGCTGGTTTGGCAGAGGTGTATTCTTTTAGCCTTCTTTTGTCTGGGGAACTTATTATTTCACCTTCCATTTTGAATGAGAGCCTTGCTGGGTAGAGTATTCTTGGCTGTAGGCCTTTGTTTTCCATTACTTGGAGTATTTTTTTCATTCCCCTCTGGCTTGTATTGTTTCTGTTGATAAATCATTTGATAACCTTATCGGAGCCCTCTTATATGTTATTAGCTATTTCTGTTTTGCTGCTTTAAGGATTCTCTCCTTGCCTTTGAAATTTGCCATTTTAATTATGTTTCTTGAAGTGGGCCTGTTTGGGCTCATCTACATTGGGACCCTCTGTGCTGCCTGAACTTGAGCTATATTTTCACTCATCAATTTAAGGAAGTTTTCTGTCACTACTCTTTCAAACAGGCTTTCTGTCCCTTGCTTCTCTTCTTCTTCTGGCATCCCTATGTTACAGGTATTGTTGCATTTCATGTTGTTCTGTGTCTCTCCTAAAACCTCTTCATTCTTTTTCTGTTTTTTTTCCTTTTGTTCACTGGTTATTTTTTTCCATGTTGTCCTCCAGTTTGCTGATCTGTTCCTATGCTGCTTCTAGCCTGCTTTGAATTCCTTCTATTGTTCTTCAGTTTAGCAACTGTATTTTTCATTTCCTCCTGGTTCTTACTGGTGGTTTTTATGTCCTTTTTAATGTCACTATAAGTTTCAGTAAGTTCCTTATAGTTACCCTGGAGTTCTTTGTAGTTTTCTTTGAGTTCATTTAGCTTATGAGATTTCTGATAACCATTTCTTTGAATTCCATGTCTGACAGATTGCTTGTTTCTATTTCATTTAGCAGAGTTTCTGGTGATTCTTTCTTCTTGGTGATAGGCTGTTCCTTTTTCTCCCCATTTTGGGTGTTTGTTATTGCTTGTGTTTGTTTCTTGGATTAATCTGCTATGACTCCCTGCCTTCATGGAGTGCCCTACTGTGGTAGGAGATTTGTGGAGTTCAGTGGTGCATCTCCTAGATTTCCTCAACTTGTTGCTCTTGGGGTGCCCTTTATGTCATTAATTTGGGCTGTGTGGTTGTATTTTGAATTTGGTTAATGTGCTGCTCCTTGATGAGTTTTTCACTCCAGCTGGCTGATTGAAAGACACTCCTACTACTTCTCATATATTGTTATTGAGCTGCTCCTAAAACAGAACCACCAGGCCAGGCAAAATAACCATACCTTCAAAGATATCTTACACCCTTAATTCCACTTTCGACTGCTTATGAGCCTAGCTAAGTACCCATACCCTCAAAGGTAACCCCCACCCTTTATCACACTCTCTGCTGAAAATGAGACAGTCTTAATAAGGATGTAGATATAATAAGACTACTTATAAGAGGGGGAAAACAATTGAGTTGACTAAAATCAGATAAATTTGAAAGGTGAAAAGGAGCAGCAAAGATAGTGGTGAGAAGTGGTAGGGGGATGCAAGGGAGAAAGTGAAGTTTACCTTTTATATATAAATGGAGAGAGGGGAGAATCAGAATGTTGAGAGTATGAGTTAACAGTATTAAGCCTAATCAGAATTTATATATATTTAAGCCCTGGCTGGTGACACAGTGTATAAGGCACAGGCCTGCAAACCCAAAGGTCTCTGGTTCGATTGCAAGCCAGGACACATAACCAGGTTGCAAGCCAGATCTCCAGCCAGATCTGTAGCTGGAGGCAGGTGAAAGGCAACCATACATTGATGCCTCTCTCCCTCTCTGCCTCTCTTCCTTCCCCTCTCTCTATAAATAATAAATAAATCCAAAAAAGATACATATATTTATACTTGCATACATTGCCTAGATATATATATATATATATATATATATGTAGTTTTTTCACTTATGTATGTTCTGACCTTATGTTCCTACCATAAGGAAGTTGACATTTAAAAAAAAAATAGTGAAAAGAGGAAGAAAAAAAGAAAAGGAAAAGAAGAAAGAAAAAAAAAGAATTAGAAGAAAATGTAAATCCAGTTGATGAATAAGTTTTGCCACAGCACTATCAACAACATATAAGCTATAACTTCTATAAGTGAGATGGGAGCACGAGGTAAAAAAGAGAAAAGGGTTAAGAGGTGTTTGGAGGAAGAGGAGGTAGTTTATAACTAAGTTTTATAACTACATTTTATAACTAGTTTGTAAAGATGCTGCACCTATCCCCATGTCCACCCTCAATGAACACTGATTCAAGGTGGAGGGAAGACAAGTGTGTTTTTTTAGCAGAAAAAAAAGAATGTGTAGCACCCAGTAGTGCACACACAAAAAAAGGTTTTAAGAGGTTGAAGAGGGGAGGAATCCTTAGATTGAGGACTGGGAATGAGTTGTAGCATTAGAGTAAGTAGACTTTAAAACAAGAGTAGGAAGGGGATCTTGGGTAGTTAAATGAATTGAGAGAAGGGAAGAGTAAAAATATGGGAATGGGATACACTATAATATAAACACTGTTTACTTAAAATGTACTAATTGTGAGGGTTGGAAGTAACTTTTGAAAAGGGTATGTTAGGGATTAATAGAGTTCATGTAGCTCTCGGTTTCATCTCAGGTGCTTGAGATTAGCAGTGATCCATTTCCTGAGTCTGCCTCTTTTCCTTGATCAAGTCTGTAGTCTACAGTCAGGCTGCAGGTGCCTTGGAGTGGCAGAGCCTGTTTCTGTCACAGTCAGGGCTGATTCTGAGTGCCATCCCTCGGGTAGGCTGAGTCTCCAGTAGCCTAGCTGGGTTTCAGCATTGCCTGTGTTTTGGGGCCCTCCCTTTGGGCCCTGGTTCTGTGGGGAGTGCCCCAGCGCACTGTTTGTACAAGAGATGGCTACCACTCTAGTGCCGGCTCCTCAAGGAGGTTTCTGCCAACTGTGATGCACACAGCTGGCTGCGCCTGCAGCAAGCTTCCCTCTTGTGCAGCTTCTGCTGGGGAGCGCCACAGCTCATTGTTTGCACAGGCAATGGCTTCCCTTCCTGCACCAACTCCTCAGGGAGGTTTCTGCAGGCTGTGGCGGCAGCAGCAGCACAGCTGGTTGTGCCAGCAGCAATCTCCCCTCTTACACAGTTTCTGTGCTGCAGTTTCCATGAGAGCCTGTGCGATGCTGTGTGGGAATGGGCTCCTTTCCCGCTGGGGCTCTGAACTGCCTTCTCCCTGGGTGGCAGGGCAGTGCAGTTTTCAGTGCAGTTTTCCACTTTCTTGCTGCTGGGGCCAGTGCGCTTCCCTGCTCCCACTCAGAGGTCTCTCCTCCTCCACCTCTGGCCCTGGTAGCCAAGCTTCCTCTCTCTCAGCCTCCAAATCGTAGCTCTCACACAGTCCCTCCCCTGCAGTTCATTTCCTCAATCCCCACGAGTTTGTGCTCACTGCCTACACTTCACTGCTCAGATTTCTAGGCTCCAGAGAGCCTGGAGCTGGCTTCAGTTAGAGCCGCCCCTCTGGACAGAGCCACCACTGCCCAGAACCGACGTCGGCCCGCCGGCTGGTTTGGAACTATCTCACCTGCTCTCCTGTAGGTCTCTGCTGCCTCTGGGCTGTGCTCCCCTGAGTCCAGATGCTGACCGCTCCAATTCTCGGGGACTTGCAGCTGTCTCATGCTCCCAACCCTGCCCTCCACCCACTCTGGCACTTGAGAATGCTGTCAGCGCTGCTCTCTCCTCTGACGCCATCTTCCCTCCCCACCACTTTACCTTTGTGGGATGAAGTGTACTGTGTGTGCTGTTACATCTAGAAGCTTTGAACCATTCTGACCTTTGAAATCTGATGTGGATTAGCTGCCTTCTAGGAGGAAGAATCTATGTATACATAGATAGCCTGGTTCATTCATTCCATAGGTTCTGTAACAAAAAACATCTTTGTCTTTGGAGTGCTGAATAGTAGAACCTTGGCCTTTTTGAATCTCTGTATTCAGGAACCCCACTAATAGTGTATTGCTGGGAGAGACTCAACAGCCTCAAAATGGTAAGTTCCTGCTAATGGCTTTATGCACATTAACTGAGGCAACTGCTCTAACCATTGGTTGCCAGAACTTAGGGTGCAAAGAAGATATCTGCAAGTGCCAGATGGGGGCAGATAATGCCTCAGGAAGCCAGATTCCTAAAACATGCATTGAACGTGCAGAGCAGTCAGTGACTTTTCTACCCCACAAAAAAGGGACAAATTTGAATTTTGCTTCCATGCTTGTCTTTTAGTTGCTTAGAGCTGCCGTACACTCCCTCATTGGAAAGTAAACAACGGAAAAGCCTCGCATCCAAGATCTCTTTTCCATCTTCATTGACAGGCAGCTCCAAAGCAAGGAATTTCCAGAAAACAAAAGGTATTTTCCTATTGGTCATACAGATACTTCCATGATTGGTTATATTAACAGCTGTTAGTTGTGAATTACCAGTGATCAGTTATAGTTATTAGTATAAGATTGTGTTCTTATTCTCAATAGAGGGATCATTGAAGTAGACCTAAAGGAAAGAAGTCATCATCCATTAACAATTTTTTCCTGTCCATGCAGGTACAAATAAGTTAGTGGATAACAGGCCACCTGCCCTAGCAAAATTGTCCCCAAATAGTCAAGAACTAGGCAACACCAGCAGCTCAGAGGGAGAAAAAGACTCTCCACCACCAGAATGGGATTCTGTGCCAGTTCACAAACCTGGCAGCTGTAAGTATGGCAACTTGGAAATCACTCTGTGCATGACAGTTCAGCAGGGATATACTGCTTTAAAAAGCAACCCAGTGTCTGGTTTGCTGGAGCCAGCTTGTACCAGTCAGCAAAACCATGTTGTTAAATAGTCTGCCACTTGTGAAACTGTAGTAGCTTAGTTGATCAGCTGGGGAATATGGGTTCTCATGGTGTCTCAAGAAAAGACTTTCAGGGGGCACATGCGTGGAAGAAATTTAAGTGTAGTGGCAAGGTTTATTGGGGTGAAAATAAATAACACTACCTCAGAGATATTCAGGGTGCATGTGATAAAGTGGCAGAATTTTAGTAAACGAGACAACATATCACAAAAGTGTTATATTTTGAAATAAATTTATTCTTATATGTAAATACGTAAACATAGCCTTTATTTTTTTAATTGTTAAAAAAAGCATCCATTTGCTGCAATAATAGCCTCAATTCAACTTTGGAATCTTGAGCACAGTTGCATTAACTTTTCTTTACCCATGGACATAATAATGTTTTCAGTTTTAGCTTTAACATCCTCTTTATTGGAATGAGGTTGTTTATTAACTTCTCTCTCACAAAAGCTCCATACATAATAGTCTTAAGGATTTGCATCTGGTGAACTAGGCAGCCAGATTTCCTTTGACCAGAATTCAGGAACATTGACATTGAGAAATTCTTGCACCTTTTTGGCATTATGTGCTGGTGCATTATCTTGTTGGAAGATAAAATAACATCCATTTGCCACTTGCTTCATCCACAGTACAACTACTTCTCTCAAAACATTAAGGTAAACATCAGCAGTCATCTTCAAGCCTTGTGGGAAAAAATGTGAGGTCATGATATCTCCTTTATTGCTGACAACACCTAACACCATCACTGTAGTAGGAAATTTCATTTTCATGACAATTAAGACTTTATTAAAAGTCTCACAGAGCCGCCTGTTGTTTCTTCTGTGGACTGTTTTGTCCTTCTTTGCGTTAGAGAAGAAAATCAGAGGGTTTTTTTTGAGGGGGAGTTTTCAACGTTAACAGTTTTCTTGCCTTTTCAAAGCATCTTTCCTTTGTCTTCTGTGTCATAAACTGGCCTTTTCTAAGGACATACAATCTGTATCTGATATTTTCAGCAATAATCTTAACTGTTGCATCCACTATCTGCAGTTCTCTTGCTATGGAGTGCATTGACTTTTCTGGATCTTCATTGGTGATCTCCTGGATTCTGTGTACATTATTTGGACTTGCGCGATCCTTATATACCTTATGCATTTTCCTTGTTGGTGTGGCGACATCAGGATCAGCATCATACACCTTCTTCATGTTGTCAGCTGTACACAAAGGGATGTTATTGAAGTCCACATTTCCTTAGCAGTTTGCCCTGCATACAGTCTAGAAATTCTGGTTGCTCTAACATCACATTCCTTTAACATGATGGTTGCTCTCAGAATTTAATACTTTATATCTAAGACAATGATGTTAAATCATAACCGTAAGAAACATAGTATTTCAAAATTAATAAGCATGTGAAATAAGGAGATACAAAGTTTTTGCCAGTTTATCACAATCACTGTTGTTATTAGAGGCAGCCTCTAATAACAACTGCTCCAAAGTCCTTGCTGATCCTCTATATATTTTCTTGGTTTCAGGAACAAGCAGGCTGTCTTGCAAACTATCCAACCTGTTTCTTAGGTTTTCCCAGGGCTGTGCTGGGCCCTTCCCTATCCAGTCCCTTTCTAATATCTTTCTAGGTTTTGTGCCTTATCCTACCTGGTCTTTTTTCCATATTTTTCCAGGCTGGAATCCTTCCCTTTGTGGTTGCCATGCTGGCTCCTACTGAGTTGTCTCATAGTTTGCGTTGTCATCTGGCTTTGGCTGCACATTCCTATGTAAGGGAATCTGTCCCTTACTGGTTATCCCTCCCCCAGTAACAGGCTGGTTATTCCCCAAGGATATTGGAAAGCCGGTCTTTCAGCCTGCTAAGGGATTGAGTCTGTTTGGTGGAGGATGCACTTGTCTGCTGGGGAGCCTGAGAAGATGTAGCTTCCTACTTAATCAGGTTTAATATCTGACTCCATTTGTTCCCTTCCTTTGTTAATAAATAACTACCTACCTACTGTAATAAGAGTGTGTACACTGAGAAATAGCAAGCTATTTACATCAGGTCTTTTGTTTCCCCATAGCCAGTGCACCAGCACACCACGGCACATTGTCCAGAATGGGAAAACCTGTTTGAATTGGGGAATCATTCAAAAAAATTGCTTCTTAATGAGAGCATTAACTCCGCATTGCTTTATCTTTCTTGTTCCTCAATCACTTTCTAAAAATTCAGTTTACTCTCAACTGTACCCACATCTTTTACATAAACTTGTATGAAAGTATGATTATTTTCCTCACTTTTTTACCTTGTTCTCAGATTTGGCCTGCAGTCAATCATGACAGCAGCACAGTCTACTAAAATAAGGCAGCAGTCCTCTTGTGAAACAGAAGACAAGAAAGACAAACACAGGGAGGGGCCTGGTGGCAGGATTTAGGATGAAGAGAGGGCCAGTCTCTAAGAACTGACTTGTTTACACTACAGCGTTAGAGTAAACTCGCATTTGGCTTGTTTACATTGAAGGTAAAATCAGGTTGAGCAGCAGATTATTTAAGGTAAAGAGGGATTTAAATGATGCCTCATTAAGTTGGATGGAGGCTAAGAATGTAGAATACAGGTGAGGGGTACAGATGTGGGCAGTTCACAGGAGACAGTCACTTCTGGTGGTGTTGGAGGAGGTCAGAAAATGTATTAGGAAGAGGTGGCTAAGGAAACATCAGGACAATTGCACAAGTAATGAATGACCCTGTAGTGAAGATGTGATACCATTTAGGCGCATTGCGCTATGGAGGCTTCCAAGGAGAATTGGTGACATGTGAGAGGGATTTGAGACATAAAAGGACATGGATTTGAGATGGGCCCTACACATGGGTATCAGGTCAAGAAACAACACAGCACTCAAAGGAAGAGATTATCCACATGGTCATGGGTGAGAGTGGGTGAGATGGTTATAAGGTGCCAACATCATTGAGGAAGGTCAAGGGGACCTCCTGAGGCAGGCACAAGGTTGGCACAGAAGCTGGCCAATGGATAGCATGGACTTCAAAGAAAATGTTTTCCTTGGAAGTGCTGTAACAGGGACCTTGACACAGCCAAGGAAGGTATAGCCTTATCTAAGCCCTGAGCCCCAGGGTTCTGGGGAGAAGCACCAGATGTAAGAGAATTACAATGGAGTAGAACTACCATAAAAGCTGGCCTGGTCAGGAAGTGAGGAACAGAACCCCTCACAGGAAATCAGAGTAGAACGGACTGTCCTCACTATACATGGGACATAAAAAACTTGCCAGGAGGGTAACAGGGAAATATATCAAGCTGGGAAGAGTTGTTTTGGGCAAAGATAAGGAACAAGAAGGGCAGTGGGGCCATGCAGTTGTGCCCGTATAACTGGGTCAATGGGCCTCCTCAGAGACTGAGAACCCATGGAGACTGAATCCACAGAGGCCAGAGCACTTTTCTTATATTTCTCCGTATCGGTCACCTGACTGCACCAAGGTACACGTATCTTTTTCTTTCTTTTTTCTTAATTTAAAAAATTTTAAGAGAGGGGTAAAGAGGGGGAAAGGGAAAGAAACATCAATGAAAGAAACATTAATTGGTTGCCTCTTGTATAGACACGGACTAAGAACTGAGCCCACAACCTAGGCCTGTGCCCTTCCTGGGAGTTGAACTGGCAACCTTTTGCTTTGTGCCACACTGATCAGAGCTTTAAAAAATTTTATACGATGTTCTTATTTCTCAATTACAATTGACATAGAACATTATATTACTTTCAGGTGTACCACATAGTGATTAGACATTTTAAAACTTTCTAACATGGTCACCCCAGTAAGTCTAATACTTTCCTGATACCATACATAGTTATTACAGTATGATTGACTCAGTTCTCTTTGTTGTATTTTACATCCTTGTAACTTTTCATGCAGTAACTGCCAAGTTGTACTTCTTAATCCCTTCACCTTTTTCACCCGTTCCACTAATCTGCACCCATCTGGCAACCATCAGTTGATTCTCTGTATTATCAGTTTCTTTTGTTTGTTCATTTTGATTTTTAAATTCCATACATGAGTGAAACATTACAGTATTTAGCTTTCTCTGATTTTTCATTTAGCATAATACCTTCTAGGTCCATCCATGTTGTCACACATGGCAAGAGTTTATTCTTTTTTATGGCTGAGTAATAAATACTCCATTGTATTTATGCACCACATCTTTATCTGTTAGTCCATCTATGGATACTTAGTTACTTCCATATCTTGGCTATTGTAAATAATGCTGCAGTGAACATAGAGGTACATCTATATCTTTGAATTGGTGTTTTAGATTTCAGTGGATATATACTCAGAAGTAGAATTGCTGGGTCATATGGTAGTTCTATTTTTAATATTTTGAGGAACCTCTATAATGTTTTTCATAGTGGTTGTACCAATTTGCAATCCCACCAGCAGTCAGTAGTGCACAAGGGTTCCATTTCTCCACATCTTCACCAGTATTTTTTTTCTATTGATAATAGCCATTCTGACAGGTATGAGGTGATATTTTATTATGCTTTTAATTTGCCTTTACCTGCTGATTAGTATATTGAGCATCTTTTCATGTTTATTGGCTATCTGTAAGTGCTCTTTGGAAAAATGTCTGTTTATGTCCTCTGACCCTTTTTCAATTGTTCTCTTGTGTTGTGTGAATTTTTTATATATGTTGAATATTAGCCCCCTATCAAATGTGTCCTTGGCAGATACCATCTTCCATTCAGTCAGTAAGTTGTCTTTTCATTTTGTTGATGGTTTCCTTCACTGTGTAGAAAATTTTGTTTGATGTAATCCTATTTGTTTTTCTTTTATTTCCCCTGCCCAAGAAAACTTATTTTTTTCTTAAATCTGTAAGAATGATGTCACAGTTCACTGCCTACATTTTCTTCTAGTTTTATGGCTTTGAGTCTTACATTTAAAACTTTAATCCATTTTGAGCTTATTCTTGTGTATGGTGTAAGAAAGTGATTTAGTTTCCATATACAATTTAGTGATTTTTTTCCATATATAAGGGGGGGACCCCAAAAAATGGGATTATCTTCTGAGGCTGGGCCCCTTGTACTACAGGCTTCCCCACTAGGTGGATGTACTAGGAACCCATCTGTATCAGTGTATCCGCTGGCATTGTTGTGAGAGCCTGAATTCAGCTTCAGTGAATTTTTGAAGACTTTCAACATGTTTGCCCGTATCATGATGGGTGATTTACCAGCGCATTTGCCCACACTGTGCTGAGTGTTTAGCAGTTTTAAAGAAAGATGGCATCACCCCAGTTCACCTGATCTCACCCCAGGCAACTTTTTTTGAGTGTCGCTGGATGACAAAAGTCCTCAAAGGGAAGCATTTTGCTGATGTAGAAGAGGTGGAAAAAAAAAAAACAGCAGAAACACTAACAGGCATCAAAATCAAAAAGTTCAAAAACTGTTTTGAGCAGTGGAAAAAACCATCTGAATAGGTGTATTGCATCAAATGGAGAGTACTTTGAAGGTGCCTGAAGTTTAAACATGTAAGAATAAATACACAATTTTTTATACAATAAATTACGGGGGGCGGGGGGGGGGTGTTTTTTTTTGTTTTGTTTTTTTTGTTTTTGTCCCCGCTCATATCTCTCCAGTTGGGAAAACGCCACTTATTGAAAGAACTGTCTTTACCCTATAGTATAATCTTGACTTCTTTGTCATAGATTAATTGGTCGTATAAACATGAGTTTATTTCTAGGCTCTCTATTCTATTCCATTGATCTATATGTATTTTTATGCAAATACTATGATGTTTTGATTACTAGCCTTGTAATACAATTTGATATCAGGTAGTATGATACCTCCAACTTGTTCTTTCCCAAGATTGCTTTAGCTATTCGGGTTCTATAAACTTTTAGATTATTTGTTCTAGTTCCGTGAAAAATGCTTTGGGTAGTATGGACATTGTAATGATGTTAATTCTTTTTAACCATGAGCATGGTGTAGTCTTCCATTTATTTGTATCTTTTTGCAGTTCTTTTCTGAGTGTCTCATAGTTTTCAGAGTGCAGGTATTTTACCTGTTTAAATTTATTTCTTGGTATGTTTTTCTTTTTGATGCATTTATAAATGGGATTGCTTTCTAATTTCTCTTTGTGATAGTTCATTATCAGTATTTTAAAAAATGCAACCAAATTCTGAGTATTAGTTTAATGCCCCACTACTGTTCTACATATAGTATTATGTCATCTTCAAATAATAACAGTTTTACTTCTTCCTTTCCAATTTGGATGCCTTTTATTTCTTTCTCTTGCCTAATTGCTCTGACTAGGACTTCCAATACTGTGTTGAATATAATCAATAAAAGTGGGCATCCTTGTTTCTAATCTTAAAGCTTTCAGCTCTCCACTGTTGGGTATGATGTGGCTATGGGTTTGTCAATACATAGCCTTATTATGTTGAGGAATGTTTTCTCTATCCTCACTTTCCTGAGGGTTTTTTATCATGAATTGTTTTTTGTCTGCATCTATTGATATGATCGTATGATCTTTAGCCTTCATTTTGTTAGGTGGTATATTTCACATTAATTGATTTGTGGATATTGAACCAACCTTGCATCTTGGGAATAAATCCCACTTGATCGTTAGTGTATGATCTTTTTTAAAGTATTGCTGAACTTGGTTTGTTTATATTTCGTTGAGGATTTTTGTTTCATCAGGGATATTAGCCTGTAATTTTCTTCTTTGTACTGTCTTAGGCTTTGGAATGAGAGGAATGCAGGCCTTACAAAGTAAGGTTAGGAGTCTTTCCTCCTATCATTTGTAATCATTTGAGAAGATGTTAATTCTTCTTTGAATGTTTGGTAAAATTCACCTGTGAAACCATCTGATTGTGGACTTTTGTTTGTTGGCAGGATTTTTTTTATCACTGCTTCAATGTCATTGGTAGTAATGATGAGTGCTCAGGTTTTTCGTTTCTTCCTGATTTAGTATGAAAGATTGCATGTTCCTAGGATTTGCTCCATTGCTTTCAGGTTGTCCCATTTGTTGGCATATAATTGTTGGCAGTATTTTCTTACAATTCTTTCTGTGTGGCATCAGTTACCTGTTTCATTATTTATTTTATTTATTTGGGTCCTCTCTTTTTTTTTTCTTGAAGAGCCTGGCTAATTTTGTTTACCTTTTTAAAAAAAAAAAAAAAAAAAAAAACCTCTTGGTTTCATTGATTTTTTTAGACTATTTTTTAAATTTCTGCTCTGGTCCTTATTATTTCTTTCTACTCACTTAGGACTTTGTTTGTCCTTTTTCTAATTCTGTTAATTGTAATTTTTTTTCTCTTTTCTCTCATCTTTCTTCTTTTTTTCAAAGATTCTATTTATTCTTTTTCAGAGACAGGGAAAGGGGGAGAGGCAGAAAGGGAGAGAAGCATCAATGTATGGGTGCCTTTCACCTGCCTCCAGCTATAGCCCGGCTGGAGACCTGGTTTGCAACCTGGTTATGTGCCCTGGCTGGGAATCAAACCAGTGACCTTTGGGTTTGCAGGCCGGCACCTATCCACTGAGCCACCAGCCAGGGTCGTTAGTTGTAATTTTGATGTAATGGTCCTGGGAGGAGGTGAGCGAGCAAGGTGTTTATCTGTTCCACCGTCTTGATCAGAGGTGGTGATATCTTTTTCTGATGAAGGTGTTACATGTTTCCATTTTAGTGAGTGCAGAATTTCACAATTTTTTGTTTTAAGTTTTAAGTTTTTAAAACAGCTATGTAGACATTACCCTAAAGGGAAGCAGGAAGATACTGGGAGTTTGTAATCTTGTAAACCAGGAACCAAAAATGGCATCTCACCAACTGAGCTAGAACACAGAGCATTATTGCGTGGTTAACTGTGGGATGTTCTGCCCCAGGCCCTGCACCTGCCACAGTTGTGTGAACCTATATGGGAGCATAGAGACTCTCAGATCCTATACAGTGAGTTCACCTACCCATTCCTGAAGGGTATGGGAAAAGGGAAGAAAAGCAGATCTGTTCATGAGATCCTATACAACTTCGCAGAGAGATGGGCCTCACTAGTGCTTCCAGGGAAGCCTCATAACGCTTCCCTATTTTCTTTAAACCTTTGAACAGAATACATGTAAAAGTTAATTTTGTTTTTCTTTGTAGAAGCACTTGAGTTCTATATAGCATGAAATAGAACATCAAAAGTAACTGATTTGGAAGAGTAAAAATGTCACATTAATGAGACCTCTTATTTTTACTTTCCAGCTACTGATAGTCTTTACAAACTTTCTCTGCAAACCCTCAACGCAGACATTTTCTTAAAACAACGCCAGACCTCACCGACCCCTGCCTCTCCATCTCCCCCTGCTGCGCCATGTCCGCTCACATCTCGCGGCAGCTACAGCAGCATCGTCAACAGTAGCTCCAGCAGGTAGGCTCACTGGTTGCTTCCTGTTCCTTCAACAGGTAAGTGCCCCAGAAACCTGAGGCTCATTCCCATCCAATGGAAGCACTCAGGGACCACAGGCTGCTATCTTATCTCGCCTCCTGCATATACTGTTGGCAGTCCTGCCCTTTCCCTGGGTCACTTCTCCCTTGGTGCCCAATTCCAGCAATATCTTTTCTATCCCTTAGCTTTTATCACCCATGGGCTAGAAATGCATAATTTGACTTATTAGAATTACGTTCTAGTTCAAAAGTAAAGCATACCAAGCATTAAACCAAGATCGGTATATGTCCTTTGAGTTGAGGAACTGGCTTTGTGGGACATTTATTTTAACCTTATGGCAGTTTAGCTTAGCAGTTATAAGGGCAGAATCTAGAACAGGCTGTTGCAGCAGGTGATGTATGCACAGCAAGGCAGTCTTCTGACAGGAGCCCTCAAGTGAAATGCGGCTCATTGGTGGCACAGCCACACTTGTGTTTGACAGGCATTAAGGGGAACAGTAACCTCAGTGGTAATTGTAACCACCAATCCAGTCCTGTCCAAGTTCTTACCAGCACCAGCCCTGGTCTCAGCACCGCACAGCTGTCACTGCATTTCATCCTCCCAGCAAGCACAAGTTAGGTACTGTCACCACCACTGCTTTCCACATGAGGAAACTGCAGTGCACCTGCCAAGTTTTTAACTCTTGCTGAAAGAGGCAATATCCACCCAGCCTCGGGGAGGCCACCCAGCCTGGGTCCTTGCCACCATGACTCCTTAGCCTGTCTTAATAGGGGAGGACACTTCATAAGAACCAGTTTGTCATATGTTGTCACCAGTCAAGACTTCACATTCTACTCCTTGTTCACTGCCTAGTGCACAAGTCCTAAAGTCCTCTAAAACAGTCTTTCCACTCCCTACATTGTGATCCTGGTCTCTTATACTGATCCTATATTTTTTTTCACCATTTCCCCACAAATTCCTTATTTTCCATTTGACTGTGAAGTTGTAGGCCCCAAATCATTGACATGAGGCTAGGCTGTGCACTGTGGTCAGCCTGGGCCAATAATCAGGGTGCTGACTGCATGGGCTCAGTCCTGCAGAGCCAGCCCTGAGACAAGTGCCCTGCTGGCCTCCAGTGGGCAGCAGCAGAGCAGTGCCAGTGATGAATGAGTTGTTCTCTTTTTGCTTCTTTCTTCAGTGACCCAAAACCCAAGCAGCCGAATGGAAGTCAACACAAATTGACCAAAGCAGCCTCACTTCCTGGCAAGAATGGCAACCCCACTTTTGCTGCAGTCACGGCTGGCTATGACAAGAGCCCAGGTGAGAGTGGCCTGGTGTCAGAAGGCCCATCACAGTAGAGCTTCAGACATGGTGGAATTACCTTTGGCCTGATTTGTCTTTGATTGATTCAGAATTCTTTGTTACAGGTGGGAATGGCTTTGCTAAAGTTTCTTCAAACAAAACAGATTTTTCCAGTAGCCTTGGCATTTCACACAGTCCTGTTGACAGCGATGGCTCGGACAGGTACAGTGGACTATTCTTAATCAGTGCAAGATGGACATGTTTCTCAAGTCAGCATAGCATCTTCTGTCCATACATGTGTTCAGGCATTTTTCCCTAGGCTACAAGTAGGCATTTGCCAGAAGTGGTCCAGGTTTGGGGGGCTCTTGTCTGCTGGGTGGAAGAAGAAAACTCAGTTGTTATGCTTCCCCTGTAGTTCCGCTGACAGAGGGGGAGGTTTATGTTGTCCTTCTCCATTATCATACCCTCCTGTAAGACAGGATGTAATCTGATAATTAAATATAAAAGGACAAATATTTGAGGGGAAAGAAATTGGAGGAAATATTAGGTAATTTATAGCAAATTATTGGACATGCCGTTTTCCGGACCCAGAGCCACTGCCTTGGGCCTGGTTATGTGCAGTGAGTGCCTAGCTTTCTCTTCCCAGATAAATAACAACAGTTAATAATGACTGTCAGTAAGCAGAAACCCAATTTTACCTGCTTGGCCCTAAAAGTAAATGAGCCCTAAATTTACAAGTTTTTAAATAAATCTTTATTACCGAAAAGTAAACATAAGGAAGAAACATCTCTTTTTACTGCAAACCATGCTTTGAACTAGATGCTCAGTTTTGGGTAAGAAGTAGGGGCTCCAGAGTTCCCTGTTCCCTGAATCCTCTGTGGTACAGACGCTGTATTTCAGTTCTCCCCTTTGTCTTTGCGTTTAATACTTGAGTGCCCCCAGTTGAAGCAGCATCTCTCCTTCGTGAAGCCATACTTAATGGATCTGTTTCCACTAACCATCATCTATTTTGTGCTGCCTTTCCTCTTGTAACATTCAGCTCGGGTTTGTGGAGTCCCATCAGCAACCCCAGCAGCCCTGACTTTACACCCCTCAATTCGTTCTCCGCCTTTGGGAATTCTTTCAACCTAACTGGTGGTGAGTGTTTAACGGTAGACCTGTAACTGATAAGCCCATGGACAAGGAAGGAAGATGAAGTCTAGTTTTACATGTGGACAAACACACTGAGACAGAGAGGAAAGCATAATTTGTTGTGTAATGGACACTTTTAAAGGATTGTTTCTTTGTACTTGTATTTGGGTGCTAATAGACATAAAATATGTGGGTTTACTTTAGAGAAGTGGATCCGTTCTTGCTGTTTGGACAGACGCTTATAGGGCCCAGCAAGAGCCTCTAGGAAGGATCCCCCGTCCCAGAGGTGCAGAGCAACAGGCGCGGTGCTGTGCGAGTCTCAGTTGACATGTGCTCCACAACATTTAAGAACTTCAGGAAAGGATTCTGTGTCTGAACTGGGATTTTTGGCTATACTGGGGCTCCTTCTACGAGGTCTATCCCAAAAGTATCAGCCATGCAGACTGTTTTAATTACATGACGTTGGCTCAGTACTTTCAGGACAGACCTTGTATTTTCTTGCTGTACCAAATTAGTGACTACCATGGGAGTTTTACAATTACCCATGATTGTAATGTTAGAGTTGGGAAATACTTGCAGTTTTGGGTAAAGTATTCAAATTATGCGCTATGTGCCTGAGTTCTGGGGAATATCCCCTATTCCCCCTGAATGTGGTGGGAGCTGATGAAGCAGGTGTGATGACCCCAACTGAACGGTGGTGGGTTATGTGACACTAAGTGGATGCCCCATCCTATCCTTAGTGAGAAAGGATGTGATCTGATAATTAGATAGAGAAGAACAAAAATGTATTTGAAAGGAAATAAATTGAAACAAATACTAGGTAATTTATAGTGAATTATTGCACATGCCATTTTCTTGACCCAGGCAAAATAAAAGGACTTGAAATTGTGTTTTTCTTTTCAGAAGTTTTTAGCAAACTTGGATTATCTCGGCCATGCAATCAGGCCTCCCAGAGGAGCTGGAATGAGTTTAGCAGTAGCCCTTCATACCTTTGGGACTCTCCAGCAACAGATCCCAGCCCCTCCTGGCCAGCCAGTTCCAGTTCCCCAACCCACACAGCCACAGTGAGTACTCAGGACTCATTCATCATTAATGCCCCAGTTATAAACAACCAATAATAGTGTGGAAATGTTGGGTTAGTACTGTTACTGTCTTTCTGACTGTGTCTTCATATCTCCCAAAGTAGCCTATCAATATTTATTAGAGCCATTATAGTCAAGAAATTATGGGAAGAGAAAGCTTCTGGTCTAGATAATAGAGTAGGTAAATGCTGTTCTTGCCTTATCCCATGACCAAAATTAATTATGAAACAACCATCGCTGAGAACCACCTGAAGACTAGCTGAACAGAAGTCTTATACTAAAGGATATAAAAAAGAAGCCACATGCAGACTGGTAGTAGGTGTGGAGGCACTGACTGGTGAAGTCTTTCCTGAGGAGTAAGAGTCCCAGCTGCACACAGGATTCCTAGCCTGGAGTACCAGTGCCAGGAAGAAGAGTTCCCATAACATGTCTATGAAACCAGCAGAGATTACATCCCAGAGAAACAAAGGACTGCTAGAGACCAAGGTGCTGCTGTTAAAGAGCGTACACAGAGACTCACTTCACAATCCAGGACAGGGAGAGGAACTAAACTGACTAGCTTTAGGGCATGGGATAGAGGGATAGCTCCCCTTGGGGACAGAAAAGCTGGCAGGTGACATAGTTCCTTTGTTAAGCTCTCTCCACACCCAGCCAGCCTGGCACCAGATCTGAGCTCTTTATTAGCCTACCATGGTCCACCCTGCTCTGGTGATTCTGAGACCCTGCCTCACCCAACTCTCCTGCCTAGCCAAACATCTTTCAGGGGCCCCTTCACGCAAGCAATCTGCACTGGGTTGTGCTACAGATTTTCCTAAAACTCTCTAAGGTCCACAAACCCCAAATAAGCAGCAGCAGATCTCAATATAACCAGTACCTCTTGCTAAGCCACCCCAAGCTCAGCACAGGCAGCATCTGGTCCCAACTTGCATTGTAACTCCCCATCAGTTAGCCCTCAAGGCTGGCTAAAGCAGCAGACAGACTTGGCCTGGAATGTGGCCTTAATTAAACAGACACATACTCAGCACAAGTGGCAGATGGCCTCAGCTCACATTGTGACACCCACCAACAGGTCCCAAGCTTGACACTAGTGGAAGCCAGCCTTGGTTTGCAACATAGCCTCTCCCAAATGCCTCCAAGTTTAGCACAAGCAGCTACCAATCACAGATCACTTTGTACCTCTTACCAGATGGCCCTAAGCGAGGTACAGGTGGTAGTTGACTGCACCACAGCTCCTCCCAAGAGGCTTCAGAACCAACACACCTGGTGTCCAACTTTAGACCACACCAGAGCAGCACCCAACCAGCTCCACAAATAACACATCTGAACAGTGGACTCAGCTGTCACTAGAGCCCCACTAAAGCGACTTTCTGTGAGGGCCACACACAGCAGCCTGTTTGCTATAGTCACAGCCAGTCCTCACAACCAGTCAGCCTGAGGGTCAGTCCCAGCAGCAGTCAGGGCTCAACAGGAAAGCACACAACCCACAGGAAAGCACAGACACCCAAGGAGTGGCATTCTGCCAAGACCTGGGGATAATAGCAGATCTATTTAATACATAGAAAAAAATAGGAAGACAGCTAAAAGGAGGAGACAAACATGTCCCAAATGAAAGAACAGGATAAAACTCTAGAAAAAGAATGAAATGGAGATAAGGAATCTACCAGATGCAGAGTTCAAAAACACTTGGTTGAAAGGATGCTCAATAAATTTAGGGAAGAGCAGATGAACTCAGTGAGAACTTCCAACAAAAAGGGAAACCTAAAGAAGAAGATAGAAATACAAAAAAAAAAAAAACGAGGAATGTAGTAAGTGAAATGACAAATATGTTAGAGGGAATCACCAGCAGAGGATCAAATTAGCAATGTGGAAGTAAAAGGTAGTGGCAAACACCCAATCAGAACAGCAAAAATTAAAAACAAGAATACTTTACAGTACCTCTGGGACAACATCAAGCCTACTAACATTGCATCATAGGGGTACCAGATGGAGAAGCGAGAGAGCAAAGGATTGAAAATATATTTGAAGAAATCATGATGGGAAACTTCTCTAACCTGGTAATGAAAGTAAGCATACAGTCCAGGAAGCACAGTGCTGAACAAGATGAACCCAAAGAGGCCCACACCAAGACACATCATAATTAAAATCCCAAAGGTTAAAGACAGAGGACCTTAAAAGCAGCAAGGTAAAAGCAGCTAGTTACCTACAAGGGAGCTCCCAGGAGAGTGTTAGCTGGTTTCTCAACAGGGACTTAGCCAACCAGAAGGGATTGGTATAAAATACTCAAAGTGATGCAAAACAGAGACCTACAACCAATATTGTTCTACCCAGCAAGGCAATCATTTAGAATTGAAGGAGAGGTTATTTCCTCTCTTTCAATTCTAAACGCTCTAAGGAGTTGATCACCATTAAACCAGTATTACAAGAAATGTTAAAGGGACTTCTTTAGGAAGAAAGGATCCAAAATATGCATAAGAAAATTATGAGAGGAAAAACGATGCTCACTGACAAACAGTAAAAGCAGTGGATCAACCAACTGTAAAGTTAACACAAAGGTTAAAAGGCAAAAGTAGGAAGTGCATGTGTAATTACACTAATAAATTAAGGGATACACACAAAAGAAGGAAAAAATAATGACACAAACATAAATGTGAAGGGGGTGAATAAAAATTTTAGTGATTTTAGAATGTGTCCAAACAAGCAATAATCAACTGGAAATAAACTGCTATAAATGTAGCTTGGTATATATGCAGCACATGGTAACCACAAACCAAAAATCTACAAGAGATACACAAGAAACAAAGGACTCAAACACACTATAAAAAGTCATCAACATAGAAAAGATCAAGAGAATAAGAAAGGAACAGAGAATAACTGCAAAATCAATTAAAACAATAAAATGACAGTAGCTACATACCTATTAATAATTAAATATAAATGGACTAAAGTGAGTAGAAGGAAGGAAATAACCCAAGTAGGAGTAAATTAAATAGGGTCTAAAAGCACAACAGAAAAGATCAATGAAACCAGGAGCAGGTCCTATGAAAAGATAACATAAAAAAAAGAGGGGGGGACCAAAAAATAAAATTGGAAATTAAAGAGCACCAGCACAGAAAAAGAAAGAATAAAATACTAGAGCAATTATATGTCAATAGATTAGACAACTTGGAGGAAACTGATAAATTCCTACAAACGTACAATTAAGTCTGAATTAGGAAGAAACAGGAAATTCAAACAGAGTCATTACTAATGAAATGGAATCAGTAATCAGAAAACTCCCAACAAACATTCTGAACCAGATGCTTCAGAGGTGAATTTTACCAAGCATCCAAAGAAGAAGTAATACCTATACTTTTCAAACCATCACAATAAATTGAAGAGGAAGGAATGCTCCCAAGCTCATTTTACAAGGCCAGCATTACCCTGACAACCAAAACCAGACAGACAGTACAAAAAAAAAAATTACAGATCAATATCACCAATGAATATAAATACAAATATCCTAACAAAATATTAGCAAACATAATTCAGCAATACATTAAAAAGATAATACACTATTACCAAGTGGGATTTATTCCCCTGAGGCAAAGTTAGTTCATTATTCCCAAATTAACTAACATGTTACATCACGTAACAAAATGAAGGATGAAAATCATATATGATTATATCCACAGATGCAGACAAAGCATTTGACAAAATCCAGCATTCATTTATGATAAACTCTGAAGTAAGTATAGAGGGAACATAGTTCAACATAATAACCTACACATAACAACATTGTACTTAACAGTGAAAAGCTAAAATAAAAGCATTTTCTTTTAAGATCCAAAACAGGACTAGAATGTCCACTTTTATCACTTTGATTCAACCTAGTATTGGAAAACACAAGTACATTAAAAGATAAACTGTGCTCTCGAATAGTAAGAACTAATGTCATTAGACTGTTCATACTACCCGAAATAATCTACACATTCAGTACAATCCCTATCAAAACACCAAGGGCATTTTTCACAGAATGAACAAATAATTAAAAATTTGTAAGAACAAAGTTAGAGATATCACACTACCTAATTTCAAGCTATACTACAAGTCTGTCATGATCAAAACACCATGGTACTGGCATAAAAATGGACAGATCAGTGAAACAGAATAGAGAGCCCAGAAATAAAACCGTGTTTGTATATTCAGTTAATCCACAACAAAGGAGGCAAGAATATACAATGGGGTAAAAGTAAGTCTCTTCAATAAACAGTGTTGGGAAAACTAGACAGAGATATGCAAAAGAAAAAAGACTATACCATATACAAAAGTGAACTCAAAATCAATTAAAACCTTAAATGTAAGACCCAAAATAATAAAACTCCTAGAAGAAAATGTAGGCGTTAATCTCTTTGACATCAGTCTTAGTAATATTTTTTGGATAGTCTCCTTGTGTAAGAGAAACAAACAAAAAAAAAAAAGTGAAGGAAACCAACAAAATGAAAAGACAACCTACAGAATGGGAGAAGCTATTTGCTAATGATGCATACAAGAAGGGGTTAATATCCAAAATGTATAAAGAAGTCATACATGGTAGGGCAAAAGTAGGTTTACAGTTGTGAATACATAAAACACAGTTTATTCTTGTATTATTATTATTATTATTGTATTATAGTCCATACACACAGCTATAAACCTATATTTGCCCCTTCCTGTATATTTTAACACCATAAAACACTTAACAATCTAATTAAAAAGTGGTCAGAGGATGTGAAGATACATTCCTCCAAATGAGACACAGAGATGATCAACATTACTAATCTTCAGGGAAATGAAAATTAAAAGTACAAAATACTACCTCACACCTGTGAGAGTGGCTGTCATTAATAAAAAGCAGCAAATGTTGGTGAAGATACAGAGAAAAGGGAACCTTTTCTGCATTATTGGTGAGATTATAAATTGGTGCAGCCACTATGGAAAATAATATGGAAGTTCCTCAAAAATTAAAAATAGAACTGCAGTACAATATCTGGGTATTTTATCTGAAGAAACCCAAAACATGAATTCAAAAGGATATATGCAGTTTATTGCAGTATTATTTACAATAGGTAAGATATGAAAGCAACCTAAGTGCCCACCAACAGAGAAAAATGGATAAAGAAGATATGATACACATATACAAATGAAATCTTACCACTTACAACAATATGGACAGACCTAGAGGATATCATGCTAAGTTAAATAAGTCAAACAGAGAAAGACAAACACCATATGATATTACTTACATGTGAATCTAAAATACAAAATAAACAAACATAGGATGTGAACTCATAGATACCAGAGAACAAGCAGGTGGTTGCCAGGTGGTAGGGTTTGTTGGAGGGAGCATTGATTTTGTTTCTGAGAAGGCCCTGTGTCTTGTCTTTAGCTTTCTAGTGTGCATTTGTTTGCTTTACAGCTTAATTTTTCTGCAAAAATTCATGCTCTAGAAAAGTATTCTTAACAAAGAAAATAATTAATTACTGGTTTCAGCTTTTACAGAATTTTGAAAGAAAAAGAGGATTCCACTGATTTCTTCTTCATTCTTAGAAATACTAAATTAGAGAAGCAAGATTCAACAGTACTAACTTGAAATAAATTTCAAGTAATCATTTGACTTCAGTTTTAAAATCTTTTCAACCATTCTTTACATCATGTTAGTACATATTTAGGCTTTGTAGGTTGTACTGTTTCAATCACACCTATTCACCTCTGCTATAATGGTGCCTAGGCAGCCATGACAATATATGAACAATGGTGTGGCTGGGCTCCAGTAGAACTTTATTTACAGAAATAGGCAGAGCTGGATGTGGCCACTGGCTGTAGTTGGCCAATTCTTCTTTAAAATCTCACAACCATTTGCTCAAACTTGGGGATCGTTATGCAGATAGCACATTTGTTTTCAAATAAAGTGAAAAATGTCTGTGACCCAGCCCCTATTTTCAGCATAACCTTCACCACTTTACCATCTGCCCCCTGTCTCATCCTAATGCGCTGTGTTGTGTTTTTTCTGTTTTGTAGTCAATCCTTGGCAACACCAGCAGCTTGTGGTCCACCACTCCTTTCAGCAGCTCAATCTGGTCCAGCAACCTTAGCAATGCCCTTCCTTTCACCACTCCAGCAAACACACTGACCAGCATTGGCCTCATGGGCACAGAGAACTCCTCTGCACCTCATGCTCCTTCTGCCTCCAGTCCAGCTGATGATTTAGGACAGACCTACAACCCCTGGCGAATATGGAGCCCCACAATTGGAAGAAGAAGCTCTGACCCATGGTCAAATTCACACTTCCCTCATGAGAATTGAAATTAGGAAAAAAAAAGGGGGGGTGGGGCAGGGGGGCTTATCTAGATCATGATATGGCAATTTCTGAGACATCTTTCTAAGGCTCTTACTGCTGTAGCTTCCCACTCCCTACCCCCCCCCCCCCCCCCCCCCCCCCCCCCCCATCTTTGTAAAACAGACTCAAGCAGGGCAGGCTTGCACCACTGGCTGCTTTCAGATTTCTTATGTTAATGAGATTTGCTCTTTGCTTTTAAGGAAAAGTCTGGACTCCACCACAAACTCCAATAAGACCTGTATATCTGAAAACCTTAACTGTTATCAAATTTCCACCACCTGTCTTTTTTCATTCTTAATCTGTATGGACACAAACTTGACATCACAGCTAAGGAAATAATTTGAGTTAATTCTCTGGCATGTGACAGTTTTATTAAATTACCAGATTTGGTTTTTTATAATTTCACAATATTATGCGCCAAGATCTAATTTTAAAAATGTATGAGGACTTTGTGCTGAAAAATACAGAGTATTTTTTTAAAATAAGGCTGTCCTGGTTGAAAAGAAGATGACAGAAATGTAAGTCAACTTTAAGAACAGTGAATGAATGTAAAAACATTCAGTTAAGACCACATACATTTTCTGTGCTGTTTGTACCTGAGGTATGTAACATTTGTATACCTGAATTTATTTTAAAGACAAACTGAAATGCACATAGCCAAGTCTTGAGATACAAGATTGAATGTGTATTTCTTAAAAATACAACTTTGTGTTGTACTTTGAAATAAATGATGCTTTTTTCAAAAGCCTTGAATTGTTGTGTGTCTTTTTTTACAAGGAAGTTACATTGATTTGGATTCTTTCACACAGAAGTAAATCATGCTATTCTGTCTTCCAGACCAAAAGAAAAAATCAACAAGGAAACAGCTACCTTAAACAACACACTAGATTGAATGGATTTAATTGTCATTTACAGACCATTTCATCTCAAGTGCACATGGATCATTCTCAGAGGTAAACCACATGATAGGACATGAAATAAATCTTAACAAATTCAATAAAACTGGAATCATATCAAGCATTTTCTTAGATCACAATGCCTTGAACTAAAAATCAGCCTTAATTAAAAACTCAAAAACATTCAAAGACATGGAGGCTAATGTTCATGTTATTAAATAATGAATGGGTCAACAATGAGATCAAGGAAGAAATTAAAAAGTACCTGGAATCAAATGAAAATGAACGCACAGTAAACCAAAATCTATGGAACACAGCAAAAGCAGTCTTGAGAGGGAAGCCCATAACTCATAAGCCTACCTAAAGAAGATAGAAAAGTCTCAAATAAACAACCTAACCCTAGACCTTTAAGAACTAGAAAAACAACAACAAATAAAGCCCATAGTGAATAGGAGGAAGGAAATAGTCAATATCAGAGTAGGAATAAATAACATAGAAACTTTAAAAAAGATAAATGAATCCAGGAACTGGTTCTTTGGAAAGATAAACAAAATTGATGAATCTTTAGCCAGACTCATTAAGAAAGAGAGGACCCAAATAAATAAAATCAGAAATGAAAGAGAACAACTGTTACCACAGAAATGCAAAGGTTTATAAGAAAATACTATGAACAACTATGCAAAGGAAGTGGACAACCTGGGCAAATGGATAATTTTCTAGAAACATACAATATTTCAAAACTGAATCAGAAAGAAGCCAAAAACCTGAATAGCCCAGTAACATCTAATGAAGTTGAAGTAATACCTAATGAAGTTGAAGTAATACCTAATGAAGTTGAAGTAGTAATCGAAAAGCTCCCAGAAAACAAATGTCCTGGACCAGATGGCTTCATAGGCAATTTTACCAATCATTCAAAGAGGAACTAACATCTATACTCAAACTATTCCAAAAAATTCAAGAAGAGGGAAGACTTCCAAACTCTTTCTATGAGGCCAGTTTCATCATAATTCTGAAACCAAGTAAAGACACAACAATGGAAGAAAATTAGAAGCCAATATCTCTGATGAATATCAATGCTAAAACCCTCAACAATGTATTATCAAACTAGATCCATCAATACATTAAAAAGATACACCATGACTAAGTGAGATGTATCCCATGGATGCAGGGTTAGTACAATACAAACCAATAAATGTGATACAATACACAAAATGAAAGACAAAAATTGCATGATTATATCAATAGATGCAGAAAAATCTTTTCATAAAATCAAGCACCCCTTTATGATGAAAACACTCAGCAAAGTGGGACTAGAGGGACCATTCCTCAAAATAATAAAGGCCTATTTTCAACATCATCCTCAATGAGTAAAACTTAAAGTTTTCCTTAAGATCGGGAATAAGATAGGGGTGTGCACTTTCACCATTCTTATTTAACATAGTACAGGAAGTCAGCCACAGCAATCAGACAAAAAGAAAAGGCAACCCAACTGGAAAGGAGGAAGCAAAAGTCATTATTTGCAGGCAACATATTGTACATAGAAAATACGATGAGAAACTGATGGAACTTTTATACACCAATAATGAACTATCAGAAACTAAGAAAACAATCCCAATTGTTATGGCAACCAAAAATAATAAGTACCTAAGAATAAGTTTTACCCAGAAGATAAAAAAATAAAAAAGAAAGTGAAAGACCTGTACTTGCAAAACTATAGGATGCTGAAGAAAAAACTTGAGGAAGATACAAATAAGTAAAAGCATATACCATGTTCATGGATAGGAAGATTCAACATCATTAAAATGTCCATACAACTCAAAACAGTCTATAGATTCAATAAAATTCCTATTAAAATACATGAATCTAAAGCAAATATTCCAAAAATTTATTTGGAACCAAAAAAGACCTCGAATAGCCTCAGCAGTCTTGAGAAAGAAGAACAAAGTAGGAGGGATCACAATACCTAACATCAAACTCCACCATAAGGCCACTATAATCAAAACAATCTGGTACTAGCATGAGGACAGACCATAGATCAACAGAACAGAATAGAGAGCCCAGAAATAAACCCACATCTTTATGGTCAATTAATGCTTGACAAAGGAGGCAGAGCATACAATGGAGTGAAGAAAGCCTCTTTAATAAATTGTGTTGGGAGAACTGGACTGGTACAAGGGGGGGAAAAAATGAAACTAGATCATCATCTTACACCATACACCAGAATAAACTCAAAATGGATGAAAGACTTATAAGTTGTGATACCACAAAAATCCTCGTGGAAAACAAAGGCAGTAAAACAGACATCTCATACAGCAATATTTTTGCCAATACATCTCAGGCAAGAGAAAAAAGTTTCAATGGGACTATATCAAATTAAAAAGCTGCACAGCTAAAGAAAACATCAAAACGAAAAGTGAACTCTGAAAAAAACATTTGCCAGCAATAGATCAGACACAGGCTTAGTCTCCAAATAAATATATATATATAAACTTATACCACTCAACACCAGGAAGACAAATCCAAAAATCCAATTAAAATTAAAAAGTGGGCAAAGCACCTGAGTAGACACTTTTCCGAGGAGGAAATACAGATGGCCTGTAGACATGAAAAAAAATGCTCAACATCCCTAGCCATCAGAGAGATGCAAATTAAAACCACAATGAGATACCACCTCATGCATGCTGAAGTGGCTATCAATAAATCAAAACAAGTGAGGATGTGGAGAAAAGGGAACCCGAGTGCACTGTCGATGGAAATGCAAACTGATGCAGCCACTGTAGAAAACAGTATGGAACATCCTCAAAAAATTAAAACATGGAACTGCGTTTTGACCCAGTGATTATACTCTTGGGAATAAATCCTAAGAATCCTGAAACACCAATTCAAAAGAATGTATGCACCCTATGTTCATAGCAGCACTATTTGCAATCGCCAACACTTGGAAACAGCCTAAGTGTCCATCAGTAAATGAGTGGATAAAAAGGCTGTGGTACATTTACACAATGGGACACTACACAGCTTTCATATTTTTTATGTTAATGAGATTTGCTCTTTGCTTTTCAGGGAAAAGTAAAAAAAGGAGGAAAAGAAGGAATTCTTGCAACAGCATAGATGGAACTAGAGACTTTATATGTTAAGTGAAGTAAGCCAGGTAAAGAAAGATAAATACCATATGATCTCACATATAAGTGGAATATAATGAACAAAATAAACTAATGAGCAAATAGAAACAGAGGCTTATAAACATAGAATAAACACAGTTGTAAGGGGCAAAGGGAGGAGGAGACTGGTTGAAAGAAGGTGAAAGGATTAGTTTAAGAAGATATATATAACACATGGACATGGAGAACAGTGTGGGGGTTGACTGGGGGGCTGAGCTGGATGGAGTGGGGCAAAGAGGAGAAAATTGGGACAACTAATAGCATAAACAATAAAATATTTTAATTAAAAGTAAATGTTTATACTGTGATAACGTAAATGTTTGGGGAAATAGAGCACCCAATTTGAATACTTTAGAAACGAAGAGCCTTCTAACCTTGACAAAAGACTGTAAGAATTGAATGGCAAAGACATTTTAGAAATTTTGCCATGAAGAAAGTATTAACAATACAAGAACACAAAGACCCAGATCCCAGTGGCAATGCTTGGGCTGACCACTGTGCTAAAGAGACAAGCTTCACCTAGAGAAATACTCATGTAATCTCACTGGTAAGAAGACTTGGAGAACTTCAGAGAGATTATTAACTGTCAGAACAAGCTCTTTATTAGGAATAAAGAAAGGGGAGGAAGTTAATGATGCTCATTACATCTCAGGATAGCCTACTTACACCACCAAAGAATTCACAGTGATGTCTCACAAAATTCTTTATTCATAATTGCACAGATAATTGACAACAATATTTAACCAGTATTTATGGGGTAATGGTATAGGCATTGCCAAGGATATCTCTAAAATACATCCTTCATGCAAATAAAACAATCCTGATAAAAATGTAAAGATGGACAAGAGAAGGAACTGGAGCTTCAAACACCCTTCAGACAGTATCAAGGGGGCTTCATACAAATGCCTCCTGCTAGAGATGATAAGTACATTCTGTTATTCTTTATATTTACTGCGAATTAACATTTCCTAGGTAGAGAGTAAGAGACCTAAGGCAAGTGCTCAATTTTGTTTTCCAACCCAGAAAATTCCCACCCAATTCTCTAATGACAGATATACTCATTTTTTTTATTATTGTAATTAAGAAACACTGTAAAGTTTTGCCTTTAATCCAGAAACTTTATTGTCCTTATCTTCCACAATCCTCTAGAAAAAAAAAAAAAAAATTTAAGCAAAATTAGCAAACCTCTCAGAAACCTTTGAGATTCTACGACTTAAAAGATTATCATTCACACAGGGTTCATAAGCTCAACCACTCCTGGGACCAACATTTTACCTTGTTATAAATTAATAGCATGCCACCTCATACATTTTGAAACTTCAATCTTCGATCCTACGTGATTATAAACATTTTATTTCCAGCTTTATATTAATAGATACAAACTATCTAAAACACCCACATCTACATGACCTCTAGCTTCTACAGAAAAGGTACATTGGGACAGACCTTTTACCCCATTATACTAAATAATATTTACCTATACAATCTGTGCTTTAGTGAGACACTTAATAGACTCTAGGCTTACATCTGTCTACCACACACTGACTCACTCTGTGTACTCAGTCATTGCTGGATTTTCCCAGATATTTACAAATATCTCTCCAACAATCCAAAATACAATTAACATGTTATCCAAAAAACCTAAAGGATTCGTTGATTTATTTTTATGCATGTTCTATAAACTATAATTACTACCAAGGTAACAAAACTAGGATGATGGTTCAGAATGAATCAAATTTTAGCTGAAATCAAAAATGAAACCCTATCTGCTAAAACTTCAACAAACTAAACTCATCCTCAAGCGTTGTCAAAGATAGTCATACAGCCTTATTTTGCTCTTAGCTAGCAATGGGGTGGGTTGTGTGTGCTATAGCAAATTCTCCTTTAAAAAAAAAAAGATTATTTTCAGAGAGGGGGGAAAGGAGAGAGGCAGAGAGGGAGAGAAACATCCATGTACGGTTGCCTTTTACCTGCCTCCAACTACGGACCTGGCTGGAGACCTGGCTTGCAACCTGGTTGTGTGCCCTGGCTGGGGAATAGAACGAGCAACCGTTGGATTCACAGGCCGGCACCTTATCCACTGTGCTACCAGCCAGGGTGCAAATTCTCCTTTTTAACACCTACATAAACACTACAGGGGAGATGACCTGTGCCTAAACTTAAAAGAAAAATCCCTTGAGTCCTGGCTGGTAGCGTTGGCCTGTGAACCCAAAAGTCACTGAATCTATTCCCCAGCCAGGGCACATAACCTGGTTGCAAGCCAGGTCTCCAGCCAGGTCCGTAGCTGGAGGCAGGTGAAAGGCAACCATACATTGAAAAACAAAGAAAAGTTTCTTGACTCTCTAGAGTAGACCCAACTAGATTCCAGGGTATGTTTCCATTACCTGAGGTCATAATCTCAGCCCCTGGCTTGAAGATCTGATACAACACTAATAGTTCTTGTGTTTCTAATGATTGCCTACAAAAAAGTTGGCCAATATAACTTGTTGAGAGTTTTAAATGATACTGCACAGCATTTTTAAAAAGATTTTATTTATTATTTCTGGAGAGTAAAAGGTAGAAAGGCAGAGAGGGAAAGAGACATCAATGTATGGGTGCCTTTCACCTGCCCCCAGCTACGGACCTGGCTAGAGACCTGGCTTGCAACCTCATTATGTGCCCTGGCTCGGGAATCAAACCAGCGACCTTTGGTTTCACAGGCCAGCACCTTATCCACTGTGCCACCAGCCAGAGCCAGCACAGCATTTCTTATGCCATCTGGTTCAACAACTTACTCTACAACAGGAAGAAAAGAAAACCCCAAGGTTCCATTCCTAGCACAGTGACCCACAAGGAGGAGGGAACTCAAAACCCCAAGCTTTTTGAGGCAAAGAATTTGAATCCCATTTTTGATACCCCACTGCAGCTGAGAGAGGAGCCCCCAAAACATCTAGTTCTAAAATCAACAGGGCAGTCAACCACAAGACTCACAAAGCTATTGTGACTTGACAAACAAAGATTTCGCATACAGACCACCCAGTCCAAGGTCCAGGGCAAAGAGAGCTGACTGAAAAGTGTCTAGACTTTGCCTGAAAGAGGTTTATTTGCATATCTTAAAGCATCATCCTAAGGAGCAGAAATCTAATTTAACACACACCTGCAGGCCTACTGAAATACTCTCCAAAAAAGGGCTTGTGGGCACCACCTTTATTCTCTCCCTCTGTTTCCCTCCAGACTAGCTGCCAGTATCTCCCAGAAAGAAGCTTGCATACCCTCTGATGCCCAAATTTTTGTGGCTGCTGGTCAGAGAATACCTTTAGATTCCCTGGCTCTGACCACAGAGTGGCTGTGTCACAGTGGGTCCCACAGGACTGTAACAAGGAGAAAGAGTTCTTAACTGGCTACCACCCCAGGGCCCAGCAGAGGCAACAGACTGAGGTGCCCAGTCTTCCTGTGAAAGAAGCCTATTAGTTCGTATTTATAGACATAGGCTGAGGGATAGGCCTCTAATTAAATACACATCTTAAGACTCACTGCAGTCCTGCCAGAGACCTCAAAGGGCAGATGTTATCTTCACACTGTCCCTCTGCCATGCTCCAGATCTTTGATATCTCTAGGAGAGGAGCTTATACATCTGTCTGGTGCCTCAGCTTTTGTGGCTGCTACCCAGGGTATGCCCCTTGACCACCTGGCTCAAGTGACCAGTGGGGCCCATAGGACTAACAATTAGACAAGCAGTTCTTGGCCTGCTGCTTTCCCCAGGGAACAGCATAGAAAGGGACTGAAACATATTTTCAGTCTGTGTGTGAAAGTGGCCTATTTGATTGTCTTGGAGCTTTGGCCTGAAGGGAAGGCTTCTGGTAGGGCACTCGTCTGAGTGCCAACTAAGATGCCCTCAAGGAATAGAGCCAGTGGGTACCATCTTTGTGCTCACCCTCTGCCTCTCTCCATGTCCTGGGTATCTGTGAAAGAGGCCTATTAGCTTATCTTCATAGCTGTAGCCTGAGAGGCAGACTTCTAATTAAACACACATCTAGGGGCCAACTACATGACCTCCAGAGCCAGGGGAGGCCAGCTGGTACCATCTTTGTGCTTTCCCTCTACCCTGCTCCAGGTCATCACCATCTCCAAGAAAGGAGATGTGTACACATCTGGCGCTTCAGTTTTTGTCTCTGTTGCACGGAGTACACTTTCCTTGATAACTTGGCTCTAGTAGCCAGTGAGGTTTGTGTTCATGGGTTCAACAAGATGATAGAAAACACAGAAACAGTTCTTAAATGGCTATCACTCTAGGGATCAGTGCAGAGGGAGTAGACAGAAATATCATTCCCAAGTTTTCCACTGAGAGGTATATCTGCATACTTTCAAGGCTGCTCCCTGAGGATCTGGCTTCTAATCAGCCTGAATTTAGGTGCCTACTGAAACCCTCCTATTTGGAACCTTGACAGATTTTAGCATACCCTCAACTCCTGGGAGCCGCTAAAAAGAAAGTAGGTTCCCGTTTAAGAGATATCCAAGAGTTAAGGCAGTGTTGAACAATAGGTTCATCTCCTATACCAGGGCACTCCTGCAAGACTGGGAGAACTGGCTGACTTACCTAATTCATGGAAATCAACACAGAGAGTCAAAGAAAATTAAGGAATAAAGTAGTATGTCCCAAATGAGAGAACAAGATAAAACCAGAAAGAAACCTTAACAAAATGAAGGTAATGGTTTTACTGATAAAGAGGTCAAAATAACAGTCATCAATATGTTCAATGAGCTAGAAGAAAATGGATGAACAAAGAGAGAATTTCAACCAAGAGAAAATATAAGAAAGTACAAAACAGAAGTTACAGCACTGAAAAATACAATAAATAACCTGAAAAACACAATAGAGAGGTTCAACACCAGACTAAATTAGGCAGCATAAGAATCAATGAGTTTACAGACAAGGCAGTAGGATGCATCCAATCAGAGCAGCAAAAAGAAAAAAGGAATGAAAAAATGAAGACTGCAAAAGGGACATACAGGACAACATGAATAAGGCCAATATTTGTATTAAAAGAGTATTAGAAAGAGATTGGGGGAGAGAGCAGAAAATTTATTTGAAGAAATAATGGCTGAAAACTTTCCTAACCTAGGGAAGCACACAGACACACAGATCCAGGAATCCCAGAAAGTTCTAAGTAAGATGAGCCCCAAAAAGCCACACCAAGACACATTATAATGAAACTGTCAAAAGTTAAAGACATGATCTTACTAATATGTGGAATCTAATGAACACAATAAACTAATGAGCAGAATAGAAACAGAAGTATAGATACATGGAACAGACTATCAGCTGCCAGAGGGGACAGGGGTGGGAGAATGGGATGGAAGAAGGTGAAAGGGATCACGTGAAGAACATTGATGCAAAGAACTTGAACAAACACTTCTCCAAGGAGGACATACAGATGGCCCACAGGCGCATGAAAGAATGCTCACCATCACTAGCCATCAGAGAGATGCAAATTAAAACCACAATGAAATACCATCTTACACCTGTCAGAATGGCCATCATCAACAAATCAACAAACAACAAGTACTGATTGGAATGCAGGGAAAAGGGAACCCTAGTGCACTGTTAATGAGAAGTGCAGCCACTAAGGAAAACAGTATGGAATTTTCTCAAGAAACTAAAAATAGAACTGGCTTTTGATCCAGCGATTCCACTGCTTGGATTTTATTATACCCTAACAATCCTGAAACACCGATTCAGAAGAACCTATGCACCCCTATGTTTATAGCAGCGCTATTTATAATAGCCAAGTGCTGGAAACAACCTAAGAGCCCATCAATGAATGAGTGGGTCAACAACCTGTTGTACATTTACACAATGGAATACTACCCAGCAGAAAGAAAGAAGGAACTCCTACCCTTTGCCAGCATGGATGGAAATCAGAGAGGATTATGCTTAGTGAAATAAGGCAGGCGGCGAAAGACAAATACCATATGACCTCACCTATAACAGGAGCCTAATGAACAAAACAAATGAACTAAATAGAACCGAGGCATGGAAACAAAGAACAGACTGACAGGGACCAGAGGGAAGGGGGAGGGGGACAGAGGAATAAAGAGGGAAAGAAGGAAAAGGGTCTAGTCAAGGAACATGTATAAATGGCCGGAAGACATGGACAACAGGCTGAGGATTGACTGTGGAAGGGGGGTGGTAGGTGGGGCAGGGGAGAGCAATGGGAGGAAAATTGGGACAACTATAAAAGAACAGCAATTTTAAAAAGGCAAAGAAAAATTTGACAAAAAATAAACGAGGACATTTATGCATAACCCATAGGCATAGACAATAATATGGGGATTAATTTATGGAGGGGAGAGGGTAGGGCTGGGCAAAGGTAAGGAAATGGAGAAAAAGCAGGAACTATAACAGCATAAACAATAAAAACAGTTAAAG
Organism: Noctilio leporinus; assembly: GCA_004026585.1. Lineage (NCBI taxonomy): Eukaryota > Metazoa > Chordata > Mammalia > Chiroptera > Noctilionidae > Noctilio > Noctilio leporinus. The sequence continues at coordinate 578 of PVIW01006207.1, read as the reverse complement.
ATTAGGAGAGAATATTAGAAGCAGAAAGAGAAAAACAATTTGTTACCTAAAAGGAAACCCCCAATAAGACTATCACAGGTTTCTCAACAGAAAATTTGCAGGCCAGAAGGAAGTGGCAAGATACATTCAAAGTTCTTAAAGAACAAAACTGCCAGCCAAGAATACTCTACCCAGCAGGGCTATCCCTCAGAATTAAAGGAGAGATAAAAAGTCTTCCAGAGAATCAAAAATTAAAAAAGTTCATCACTACTAGATAGGCCTTACAAGACATGTTTAAGGGACTTCTTTAAAATTAAATGAAAAGGGTGCTGATTAATAACGGGAAAACATATAAAGGCATAAATCTCAGTGATAAAGGTAAATATATAGTGAAATTCAGAATAATCTAATGTTATAAATGTGGTGTTGTTACTGTGGGGACCCCGACCCTCAGTAAAATCCCCCCATGCTGCAGATGAACCAAAAACCATCCCAAACAGCTCCTGTGTGAAGTGAAGATCTTATTATGGCCAGTGGCTCAGGGCCAAAGGCTCAGTTCTTTGTTCCCAAAGGTCTTTTATTTTATTTTATTTTATTTT
>PVIW01006206.1:0-91593 GCA_004026585.1 Noctilio leporinus | reverse complement strand
AGGAACTTTTTGATTTCATCTTTGATCTCATTGTTGACCCCTTCATTGCTTAAAAGCATGTTATTCAGTCTCCATGAGTTAGAGAATTTTTGGGTTTTTCCCTTGAGATTGGTTTCTAGTTTCAAGCCATTGTGATCTGAGAAGATACTTTGTATGATTTCCATTTTCCTGTATTTGTGGAGGCTTGTCTTGTGACATAGCATGTGGTCTATCTTGGAGAATGATCTATGTGCATTTGAAAAGAATGTGTATTTTGCTTCTTTGGGGTAAAAGACTCTGTATACATCAGTTAGGTTCATTTTCTCTAGAGTGTTGTTCAATGCCACAACATCTCTGGGGATTTTTTGTTTGGAAGATCTGTCCATTATTGTTAGTGGGGTATTAAAATCCCCTACTATTAGTGTGTTGCTGTCTATGTCTTTCTTAAAGTCTTCCAAGATTTTCCTTATATATTATGGAGCTCCTATGTTGGGTGCGTATATGTTGATCAGAGTTATTTCTTCTTGATGGATTGTTCCCTTAAGTATTATGAAATGTCCATCTTTGTCCCTTTTTATGTCCTTCATTGTAAAATCTATTTTATCTGAAATCAGTATTGCTACTCCAGCTTTTTTTTCATGTCCATTTGCTTGATATGTAGTTTTCCATCCCTTCACTCTCAATCTGTGTCGATCTTGTGTTCTGAGGTGGGTCTCTTGAAGACAGCATATAGTGGGTCATGTTTTCTTATCCATTCGGCTACCCTATGTCTTTTGATTGGTGCATTTAATCCATTTACATTTAAGGTGATTATTGATTGATACTTATTCATTGCCATTTTCTCCCTTTGTGTCTGTATTCCTCTTTGGCTTTCTCTGTGTCTTCATTTGATTTGTTTACTTGTTTTTATAGCAGACCCTTTAGCATTTCTTGCAATGCTGGTTTGGTAGAGATGTATTCTTTCAGTCTTTTTTTGTCTGGGAAGCTCCTTATTTCTCCTTCTATCTTGAATGAGAGCCTTGCTGGGTAGAGTATTCTTGGTTGCAGGCCTTTGTTTACTATGACTTGAAATACTTTTTGCCATTCCCTTCTGGCTTGAATTGTTTCTGTTGAATAATCATTTGATAGCCTTATTGGAGCCCCTTTGTATGTTATTTGTCTTTTCCCTCTTGATGCTTTTAGGATTCTCTCTTTGTCTTTGAGATTAGCCATTTTAATAATAATGTGCCTTGGTGTTGGTCTGTTTGGATTGATCCTCATTGGGACCCTCTGTGCTTCCTGAACTGGATTAATGTTTTCACTCATCATGTTGGGGAAATTTTCTATCATGACTTTTTTGAACAGGTTTTCCATTCCTTGTTTCTCTTCTCCTTCTGGTATCCCTATGATACGGATGTTGTTACATTTCATGTTGTCCTGCAGCTCTCTTAACCCCTCTTCAGTCTTATTCAGCCTTTTTTGATTCTCTTGTATTGTCTTGGAGTATTTGTCTACATTATCCTCCAACTCGGTCCTCTGCTTCCTCTAGCCTACCATTGATTCCTTCTACTGTATTGTTCAGTTCAGAAATTGTATTCTTCATTTCCTCCTGGCACTTATTGATAGTTTCCATGTCCTTTTTCATGCTGTTGTAGTTCTCAGCAAGTTCCTTGTAACTTCCCTGGAGTTCTTTGTAATTTCCCTGGAGTTCTTTGTAATGTCCCTGGAGTTCTTTGTAGTTCTCCTGGAGTTGTTTACAGTTTTCTTTGATGTGGCTGAGCTCAAGCTCACTGAGCTTCTCTATCATCATTCTTTTGAATTCCTTATCTGATATTCCAGCTGCCTCTGTTTCATTTTGTGTTCTTTCTGGAGATTCTTGCTTTCTTTTTGGTGATGGACTGATTCCCCCCCCTCCCCACCCCATTTTGGGTGTCTGTTCTTGCTTTTTATTTATTTACTTATTTATTTATTTATTTATGTTCTTTCCTTGGGTTAACCTGCTTTGCTTCCTTGCTTTATTTGAGCATCCTTCTGTGATAGGAGATTTGTGGAGTTCAATGTTGCCGTCTCCCAGATTTTCTCCACTTGCTGTTCTTGGTGTGTCCTTTATTTGGGCTGTCTGGTTGTATTCTGGGCTGTGGGACCTCCAGATGCCTTCAGATTTCAGCCTCTGGAGATATTAGCCCATTTCTTTCTGGCACTGTGGCTCCCATCAGCTTCCAATCGACCAGAAGGGGGAAGGATAATGAGCGCAACAGTGGCTGCTCTTGTGTCTAAAACCTTATTCTTTTCAAGAACATATTTTATTGATTAAAATTGTTTTAATTTTTTTCCATTTGTCCCCCTCCACCTGATACTCCCCTTCCCTCCAGTAATCCCCACCCTTAGTTCATGTCTGTGAATCACGCATATAACATCTTTGGCTTCTCCATTTCCTATGCTATTCTTAACATCTCCCTGTTTATTTTGTATCTACCAATTATGCCTCTTAAGTCTTGCACCATTCCCCCTATTCTCCCCTTTCACCCTCCCAGCTGATAACACTCCGTATGGTATTACTATCTATGATTCTATTCCTGTTCTGATTGTTTGCTTACTTTATTTTTGTTTTGTTGTTTAGATTCAGTTGCTGATAGTTGTGAGTTTGTTGTCATTTTAACATTCATAACTTTGATCTTCTTTTTCTTAACTATGCCCCTTTAACATTTCATATAATAATGGCTTGGTAATGATGAACTCTCTTGTCTGGAAAGCACACTTTATCTGCCCTACCATTACAAATGATAGCTTTGCTAGATAAAGTAATCTAGGTTGTAGGTCCTTGCTTTTCATCACTTCGAAAACCTTTTGCCAGAACCCTTTTGCCTGCAAAGTTTCTTTTGAGAAGTCAGCTGATAATCTTATGGGAACTGCTTTGTAGGTAACTCCCTGCTTTTCTCTTGCTGCTTTTAAGACTTTCTCTTTATTTTTAACCTTTGGTATTTTAATTATGATGTGTCTTGATGTGGTCCTCTTTGGGTCCAACTTGTTTGGGACTCTGTGCTAATATACCTATTTCCTTTGCCAAATTAGGGAACTTTTCTTTCATTATTTTTTCGAATAAGTTATCAGTTTCTTGCTCTTCCTTTCTCCTTTTGCCACCCCTATGGTGTATATGTTGGTATATTTAAAGTTGTCCCCAAAGTTCCTAAGCTTCTTTCCTTCGTTCCTCTTTCTATTTCTTTCTTTCTTTCTTTTTTTTAAAGATCTTATTTCATTATTTTTAGAAAGAGGGGAAGGGAGAAAGGCAGAGAGGGAGAGAGACATCAATGTATGGTTGTGTTTCACCTGCCTCCATCCACAGACCTGACTGGAGACCTGGTTTGCAACCTGGTTATGTGCCCTGGCTGGGGAATCGAACCTGAGACCTTTGGGTTCACAGGCCGGTGCCTTAACCACTGTGCTACCAGCCAGGGCTTTCCTTTGGCCACTCCTATGGTGTAGATGTTGGTATATTTAAAGTTGTCCCAGAAGTTCCTAAGCTTCTTTCCTTCCTTCCTCTTTCCCTTTCTTTCTTTCTTCTCTCTCTCTCTCTCTCTCTCTCTCCCCCCTTCCTTCCTTCCTTCCTTCCTTCCTTCCTTTCTTTGCATTCTTACTTCTTCTTGCTGCTCTGGTTGAATGTTTGTGTCTTCCTTTCATCCAAAATCGTTGATTTGAATCCTAGCTTCCTTTACTTCACTGTTGGTTCCCTGTAGGTTTTTCGTTATTTCACTTTGTATAACCTTTATTTCTTCCTTTATTATTTATTTATTGTTATACTCTATAAGTTCTCTGAGCATCCTTATTACCAGTGTTTTGAAATCTGCATCTGATAGGTTGGCTATCTTCATTTAATTTAGTATATATATTTTTTTGGTAGGGGGGTTTTTTCTATCCTTTTACTTGGGCCATATTTCTTTGCCTCCTCAATTTGGCAGCCTCCCTTTGTTTCTGTGTATTAGGTAGAGCTGCTTTGACTCCATCTTAGTACTGTGGCTTATGTAGAAAAGGCACCTGTAAATTATGTAAGGCAGAGCCTTAGGGGATTGCCAGGGCCAGGCTACCTGCTTCAGTGCTTTGTGTCTGTTTATGGTGGGAGGCTTGGAGAGTGGACAGTGTTGCTGCCTGGCTTCTGGCAATTTTCCTGATAATTGTTCATTTTCCACTTACTTCACCTACTTCCTATATATGATTTGGACCCTTTCAGTTGCTACCCTGGCATTTTCTTACATTCTAAGACCATGTGGGCTCTTTAGGTGGCAAAAATCTAGTAGTATCTTATGCCACCCCAACCCCTACTGGTTTATACAGCTGGAGGTAATGGGGTTTATTTTCCTTGCACTGGAACACTGGGTATGTAATCTGGTCTGGGGCTGGGGTTGCTCTCTCCCAGGATATCCCTTCCAATTTTTTACCACACATGGATATGGGACAATCTGTTTTACCACTGCTCCAGCTTGTCTGAGCCACACCACCTCTCTGCCCCATCTCCACAACTCTACCCCTTCCACCCATCTGGATGGATGTGGCTTCTTTAAATCTTTTGTTATTGGACTTCTTAGTATAGCCCAGTTTTCTGATGGTTCTTGTTATCTGCTTTTCAAATCTGGTTGTGATTCTTTCTATGGTTGGTCAAGAAGGCAAAGCATGTCTTCCTACACCTCTGCCTTGACCAGAAGCCTTATTCTTCCTTAAGAAGAAGAAAATGCCCTGGTTGGTGTCACAGTGGATAAGGTGCCTGCCTGTTAGCCCAGGGATCACTGGTTCGATTCCCCAGCCAGGGTACATAACCAGGTTGCAAGCCAAGTCTCCAGCCGGGTCCGAGGCTGGAGACTGGTGAAGGGCAACCATACGTTGATGTCTCTCTCCCTCTTTGCCTCTCTCCCTTTCCTTCTCTCTGGAAGTAATAAATAAAATCTTAAAAAAAAAAAAAAAAAGGAGAAAGCTGTGTGTTTATATTGACCCAATATTTCATAGTTGTTGATTAGCCCTCAAATTATCTTCTTCAGCATCAATGTAAAGCTAATTGCTTTATTCTGAGATCCAAACTTCAAGTTATTCACTAGAGTTTACACTAAAACTACATTTTCTTTCTTTTGTCCCTTCTTCCTTCCCTCCTTCTTTCCCTCCCTCCCACAATTCTTCCCACTCAGGCTTATACTTTTCCTCCCTCTACCCAGAAGCAGGTAGTGTGGAGAGGTCATATCTTTAATTAATGATCATGCACAGGAGTCTGCCAATTAATAATAATAAAAAACATAAACAAAGTATTTTGTAGTATTTTTGTGGAGCAGATGGATCTAAAAAGGACCTTTAAAAATTAAAGGAATACCAATTCAATCATTATAGCCTATCAGTAATATTTATATCATGTTCAGAGACCTTGTTCTTGTATTATATTTTAAATATAAAGGGAAACAATCTTACAAGTTTTTTGATGGTTGCAATGAACAGGTTCACACCAAGTATATCTAAGGCAAGGAATAAGAGAATATAAATGAAGATTCTCAAACCACATGTCCAATATTAGTAAAATATTAGGAATTAGATGACTAGTAAATAATTAGCATCAATGTCAAAATAATTGTTGGAAAAGAAGATACTTAATAATAGCCAGTAAATACATAATGAACAAACATTAATGACTCTTGCTTATGGAAGTCATCATTGGCTGAAGAGTAAATGTATACTGAATTTCTTATTTTCCTTTGTAGAATTTTAATAGATCTTTCTTTGTCACTCAAGAGTAAGGATTTACCCTGGCTGGTAGCACAGTGGATAAGGCGCTGGCCTGTAAACCCCAAGGTAGCAGGTTCGATTCCCAGCCAGGGCAACATAACTAGGTTGCAAGCCAGGACTCCACAGGTCTGTGGCTGGAGGCAGGTGAAAAGCAACCATACATTGATGTCTCTCTCCCTCTCTGCCTCTCTCTCTTCCCCTCTTTCTAAAAATAATAAAATAAATTAAAAAAAAATCCATTGAAAAAAAGAGTAAGGGTTTAGAAATAATTTTAACATTCCAAGTTAAACACTAGTAAAACTATGACAAGATGGATGTCTGAAGAAGGAAAACAAATTAAGAGATAATGTAGCAAGATTGTTAACATCATAGGTAAACTAACAAATAAACCATGATGTTACCTATAATGCTAAATATCTCAGGAATGGCAATAAAGGCATATTTGTTATAAAATGATGCTCAGGTTAGATTTTTAACCAAGTTCTATTTAAAATAGATACTTAAAACCAAATAATCAGAAATGATTTAAATAGAAAATTGGAAAATGATATATCAGGCAAACAGAAGCAAACTGGAATTAGACATCACTTTACTCATATCTATTAAAAGTAATATTAGTTAAGTTGTATTTAAAGGATGAAAGAATGAGTACTTTTAGACTATTAATATAGCAAAATAATTGCTTGAAAGGAGGAAACAAAAAGATAAGCATCTCAATAGGTTATAAAATTATATATTTATATATAACACTTCAAATAGAATATTAATAATTCATCTTTTTTTCTTCTATTTTCTTCTCTGTCCATTCATTGTCAAGTTATTTTATTTTATTATTTTTAAGTTTTAAAAAAGATTGTATTCATTATTTTTAGAGAGAGAAGGGCAGGGAGGGAGGAAGAAAGGGAGAGAAGCATCAATGTATGGTTGTCTTTCACCTGTCTCCAGCTACAGACCTGGCTGGAGACCTGGAGTACAACCTGGTTATGTGCCCTGACTGGGAATTGAACCGGTGACCTTTGGTTTCACAGGCTGGTGCCTATCTACTGAGCCACCAGCTAAGGCTTTGTCAAGTTATTTAAAATGCCAAAATTTATAAAAAAGGATTGCCATCTAATAATAGCAGAATTGCTATGTAAATTGTGGGATATTCCTGTGATGAATTACTAGGCAGTCATGACGAAATTATGACTTCTGTGTTTTCTTAGATTCTCTATATATTTAAATTTAGCTCCAATCTATCAAAGGGCCCATTACATTAACTATATATTTTTCTTGTCTGTATACTTCATGCTCTGGCTTTTTGGCTTTGCTGATTGGGGATAGATTACCTGGTCAGGGCAAGCTAAGATGCAATACTTAAAGATAACAAAGGGCTCTGCCTGGAGCACATTTTCATATACAGACCAACCAATTCAAGGCTCTGTGTTCCCTAACCACTTCCTTATCAAGTTCTCAAACACCAAACCAATATTTCCTGTGCCCTACGTCAACCTCAGGCCAGGTACCAGGAAACTCAAGACCACTTCTATTGCCCCAAAGCCCACCAGAATCATTCAAACTAGCCATTCTCAGCTGTTTACTTTGCCCTGCTTTTTCTTTCCTATGAAAACCCCAGTAAGGACTCATGCCTGTCTTCTGCCTCCTGACTAAAAGTGCTTCCCCTGTGACCCTGCATACCACATGGAGACCCCCTCTTTGGGACTTGTGACTATAAAAACATCTTTCAAAACCTCATTCTTATTTCCTCACAAGGCCACACTGACTTTCCCATAGTGTATCTAACATGTATATTCTTAGCATACCTTTCAACAATATTTATGTCACAGGAAACTGATGAAAAGCAACATTTTAGTTTCTAATTCATATATGTCTATTAAATATTGGATGAAATTATACCAAAATATTAATAGGGATTATTATGGGTGGTATGATACTGGATGATTTCAGTAGTTTTATACATTTTTTCAAAGTTTCAACAAGCTTTATAATGAATTTGAATATGGTCATTTATATGTCTATCTTTAAATATCTATTATTTTATACTCACAAACTGAATTAAAACTTATTCTCTAAGTTCTAAAACCTAATTTGTATAATAAATTTTCAAAGCTGTGATTTTTAGAATGGCTTATATGTTATGCGTTCTCTTATCCATTTTACATCTGACTTCCGATTTTTTTTTTGTATTATGATTCTTACTTCTCAAATTAACAAAAGGACAAAGATGACACATATCTCCTGGCTGCCATGATATAGAACAGATACCATTGTGAACAGGATTGATGTCTTATAGAGTTAGCTAGCTTCTAAAAGAAAAACTGAGTAACAGGAAAAAACATGAAAAGCTCTAATGTAAGAGATTATGACTCAGTGTTTGCTCTTTCTGAAAAATGAACTTTTAGTAAACTATGACCCATGAATGTTCATGTTTGAAGAAAATATTTTCATATGCCTTCTGATTGAATTTGAACTCAAGCTAGTGATTTTCAGTTTGTGATGAGGCAAACTCCAATGATAAGTAGGTGTCTGCTGTGGAAAAGGGTTTTCATCATTTTAATTTGAACCAACTGGAATAGAAACTTGGACTCACTAACTGGTTAATATCCCACATCCATACTGACTATAAGCAGGGATTTGACACTATATCCATAAATGAAATAAAAAGTTTTTAAAATGATGAGCTAATAAAGTATGCAAGGCTAATGAATCTAAGGCAGTATATACAGAGTAGGGTAGGTCCTGTGGTCTCCCTGGTTCTAGAAATTGTTTGCTGTAGAGCCAGAGGCCAGGGTAATTCTTGTACTGCTCAGAAATAATATCTGAAAGAAATATGAATACATGTCAATATCTGTCAATCTGGATAAGAGATTATATTTTAGTGAATTCTCAAAAAACATCCATGCTTAATAAATTTTCTTTTCTATACAGAAATCTAAGTGTGTGTGTGTATGTGTGTGTATATGTGTGTGTTTCAATACTCAGTAGTAGAACTAATGAATAGATATGAGGAAAAAGGTTGGTTAGGAATCAGACTTTTACAAGAATTTCCTTCATTTTATTTGATTTTAAAAACAACTGTGGAAAAACTGTCAACCTGAGATATTCTGTAACCTTTGGTCATAGTGGACTGGCTTCTTCTATGCATAGAGCTGCATGTTTCCTTAAAAGTGGGATCAGTGATCTGATTTGTGCAAAATTTGGAAATAATTTAGAATTGCAACATTTATAGCACATTCTAGAGATTTAAAAATCTGTTTAAAAATTATTTTATACAAATAATTTTATACAAATATAGATAAGGTCTATATTAATAGTACTAAAGAAAAAATGAATATATATTAAAAGTATTCATGTAAGATGCATGATTTTCTTCCTTAATAACAAAAATGATGCCATCATGCCATATAAATCACTCAAGTTGTCTGTTAATCTAGATATTTTCAAGTGCATCCTGCCAGAATTCTTATCACCTAAGGGGGAAATTGTGTATATTTAATTTTTTATAAATAAATGTAGTCATTTTCTTTCTTCTGAGTATAGATATTTTTCACTGTTCATTCCTTATATTCTCTGTTTTAAAACATTGGATTATTGTCAGGAACCATGAAAAGTCTGATTTTACTCTGCTTTCAAGCCAACATATTAGCTTGCTACAATTTCATGGGTGCCGTACATGTCCTTTTCCTTTGGAGAGAGACACAACCTCTATCTCCCAAGATTGTTTGCTCTACAAATATCCTTTCAAAGATAATCTAGAACAAAGAGTAATATATATCTCTGCTTACAAGATGTGCAGTAATGCATAACTCATGGGGAATTGTCTTACAACAAATATGTGAAGGTTTCCCTTAGGAATGGGTTTCCAAATGAAAGAAACAAATTGTTTTTCTTAAGAGAGATGTGTTAGTTGCCACTAAGGATTATATGTGTCATATTTGTCATCCTAGGCTAGTTGACACTAAGAATCGTGTTTTATATTCCATAGATGCCTTCTGTAGTTCACCTCCATGAATCACATGTTCAGATATTACTATGTTCAACATATAAGAACTATGAGGAGATGTGGTAGGCAGGATTACAATATAAGGTGATTGCCAATGACCCTCCTCTTCATATAATCCTCTCCTGTGAAGTATGGGTGGGATCTCTAAATATGAAATATCACTCCCATGATTATGTTGAATTATATTGCAAAAGGGAGATTACCTGGGGTGAGCATGAGTTAATCAGATGATCCCTTTAAAAGCATATGGTTTTTCTAGCAGATCACAAGAAAGAAGCCAGAGAATAGTTTTACCATTGTCCTGGCAGAAAGCAAACATTCATGTTGTGAACTGCCTTTTGGAACCATGTGGCAAGGCACTGTGGACAGCTTCTAGGAGTTGAGAGCAGCTCTTGACCGACAGCCAGCAAGAAGCAGGGACTTCTATTCCCCAGCTGGAAGGAAGTGAATTCTGCAGTAACCGTTTCATATGGAACCCAAGGAGAAGACCTGGGTTCCATATGAAAATGCAACCTCAGCAACACCTTGGTTTCAGCCTGGTAAGAAACTGAACAGAGAATCCAATTGAACCTACCTGGATGTCTGATTTACAGAACTGTGAGCCAATGCCTAGGAATTGTTTTAAGCTACTTAGTCTGTGGTAATTTGCTATGCAGCAATAAAAAACTAATACAGGAAAGAAACGAGGTAAAGAATCCTTTGTTTATGGCATATTAATTCAAATTCCCTTATGCTTCACTGAATATTTTATTATGTAACCTAGGGTAACCACTCTAATCAACTATTTTATTACAATCGTTTTTTTGTGTGTGTGTGAAATCTGCTCTTGATTTAAAATAAAACTACCATTTATTTGGCTTCTACTATTCCATAGGCACTTGCGCATTTTATACACCGTTCATTTAAAACTCACAACAGTCTTGAAAGGGTAATGTCCCCATACTTAAGAAAACCAAAATGTGATTTTGAGGGTTAAGTATCTTAATCAGAATAAAACAAACTAATGGGTTGGGGAGTTAGGATTCTAACTTGGTTTGAATGACTCCAAATCGTATTTTTATGTGCTGCATACCTTTCAATACTGGAAAATATTATGGCATGCACTACTCATAATTACCAATATCCAGCACTGCTCAACTTCAAAGTACAAGGGGGAGTGAACTTCCTGCCCTCTTAAAGGTAGGCCTGATTAATGTAACTACTGTTGGGTACTGAAATATGAGTGAAAGTGACATATATCACTTCTGGGCCAAGGCATTTAATTGCTGGGGCTTGGTTATGCAATCCTCTTTCCTGCCACAACACTTTTGGAAGCTAAGAATTAAAGTGGAGCCCACATCAGGCATGGTCCCAGGCTCTTACAAGTAGAGCTTTTCATATTGGACATATGATACAAGCTAGAAAAAAATATTTGTTGTTTTAAGTCACTGAGGTTTCAGAGCTGTATTGTTACTGCAGCACAGCCTAGTCTTTCCTGACTAGTACAATCACCTGAACAAATAGAGTCTGCAATTCTTTGATAAATGTAGATTGATTTTAGGCACTCATTACCCATCTTACATACTATGCTTTAACTGTGATGATATGTTTGCACATCTTTGAATGCATCTTTTTCTAGACCTCAGAAACTTTGAACTTGTTCTTCCCTCTGCTTGAAATAGGAAAGAGGTCTGGCCGGTGTGGCTTGGTGGATTGAGCGCTGGCTTGTGAACCAAGGAGTCATGGTTTGGTTCCCGGTTGGGGAATGTGCCTGGGTTGTGGGCCAGAAGCAACCACACATTGATGTTTCTCACCCTGTCTTTCTCCCTCCCTTCCCTCTGAAAAGTGAATAAATAAAACCTTAAAAGAAAGAAAGAAAGAAAGGAAGAAAGAAAGAAAGAAAGAAAGAAAGAAAGAAAGAAAGAAAGAAAGAAAGGAAGAAAGAAAGGAAGAAAGAAAGAAAGAAATAGGAAACAGTTCATCATAATGGGTAATTAAGAATGGGCTTCAAGGTTAGTCTAGATTTGTATCTGGAAATACCTACTTCCTCTTTGTGTTGTCTTTGGCAAGTAAGTTAGCCCCTTTTGCCCCTTCTTCTTCCCTATAAAATGGGGTAATATTAATATATCTATTGTGGGGCTGCTATAATAGTTAAATGAAAACATAAATGTAAAACACTAGAAAGTATTATTCTTACCATTATTAATCAAAACTCTATTTAGGGATCACCTCCTCCAGGATGTCTTTTTGCTTTGTGAGGTTTGATTAGGTGTCCCTTTATTGTACTACTATAAAAGATGGTGAGGGCATTTATAAAACTACATTAAATACTGTCTTTCTTTATTCTAATGTCAGTACCTGGAAAATATCAATTAGAAATAAAGCAATTTTGTATTCTTAACATCTAACAGTCAATAAGTGTTGTTTGAATGAAAAAGAAACTTTAGAGTCAATAGCTGTGGGTTTAGGCTAGTGATTACTAAGGAAATAATTATGAATCTCAAAAAAATTAATCTTATAAATAATCACATGAATTAATCTAGTTATAGAAATGCTCTTTTAACTAACTTGATTGATAGAATCTTCATTTTTCTAGGTTTATGTTAAATGGGGTATAATTTTCAAAAATTGAGATCATTCTTGATTTTCTAAAATTGATGAAAGCATGAAGTTTGTATTATAAATAGTTAAAATTGAGCTGATTGATCATCTTGGGGCATTAGCAACCTAGCTAGGTATCAGAGAGGTATTCTACCCATTACACCTAGTAATAAATGTCAACAGTTAGTGTTATCATTTGTGAACCTCCAATTTACTGCAAAGCAGAAATAACACTTAAATGAATTATGTTTATACTTTAAAATATTTTTGCTACTGTCCAATTTACAATCATGAATTGATTTAGACATTTGGTAAAAAATGACCCCTTTAGCTTAGTGAGAAAGAAAAACTCCACATTTTTGATTTTGATAAGTTTGTCATTTTTCTAAAGAAAGCATTTGATAAATTTTTTTTTATTGGAGACTGGTTCTGAAGTTGATGACTTATGTCCTGGTGTAAACACATTTGTAGTCAACAATGCCTCCCTTGCCAAGCTAGCTTTTTAACAATCTTCCAACTTAAAACTTTTTAAGTATGGATTTCATCCTAAATGTTAAACTTTTATGATGCTAAGATTTGGAAACATTTTTTTCATTAGTGATATTTAGAATTTCTGCTTCACCATGTGGACCCACCTTTCCTACTGTCTGATCCCAGGATGCAATACGAGGTGTGTCCGGAAAATGTCAACTGTGCAAACTGTTTTCATTATATTGACATTGCCTCAGTACTTTCTGGACAGACCTCATGTGTCCTGCTCTCCAATAGGGAGAGATGCCTTTTTGATCAGGGGCTGCTGCTAACAGGGTGGGAAGCTCATTTCCTCATGCTTAAGCAAAATGTAGGTTCTCAGTGAAGATAATTAGGTTTTACTGTCCAATATGGAAATATATGACAGTAGTGAATAAATTGAGGGTGAGCAGAGGAGGAATAAAAAGAAATTCAGATCATCATGTAACTTGTACAGACCAAGAGATGACAGGACATGGTTTCCTAGAATTTGGGCTTCTGAGTTGCTCTTTTATACCCTTGAAACCCTCGCACATGGGTGGGCGGTGAAAGTTTCATGTCCACCTCTAGACAGAGATATGATGATTCCTGTTGGTGATATTTTGGGGAAATTTAGGATTGTAGTCATGAGGATGCTGCTTTGAGCTTCCTTTGAATTTCTCTTTCCTCTTACATGACATTATGGTACATATTTCCAAATTTGGTGATGGAGTGCATGAGAGAATATTGATAGTTGTCAGTAAGACTTGTTTCTACTACAGTATTTATGTGATAAACTAGATTTATGAAAACATATTCACCCTATTTTACAATATTTTAATCTTATTTTCCCATGCAAGACACCTAAACTGTTGGAAAATCTGTGAGCAAATTCAATGTGTCAAAAATAAAACAAAACGAAAATAATCACAGTTCCCCACCACTCCCCACCCTATTTGTGGTAAATATGCCATGGATCCAGCATGGTATGTCTGTGACTTATATATTCTGTTGGCATTTATGTGCAGCTTGTAAAAGTGCAAGTAAAAGCAATTTTCCATTTCTAAACTTTCTTCTCGGTTAAGTTCCATGAAATGTTTTTCTAATTCTTTTGTCTAACAGCTGCTATTGAAACAGTTTAAATGCACAAAGCAAATATATGGAAAAAGAAAAAACAACATGCTTTATGTATTTATCATTTATATATAGTTTTATTTCTCCATGAATAATTCTGGGATTGATCAAATGGTAAAGTGCAACATAGGTTTTTGTTCTTTGTTTTTCTCATAATCCTCACTGTTTCTTCCTTTTCATAACCTAAATATCATTCTTGATTTCTCAGGTTCTCTTTCTCCAGTGTTTTCTAATTTGCTTCCTTCTTTTGACTTTATTCTTTCTTTTCCCCAGTTTTTCATCCTTTTTCTCATTTTCTAATTTACCTTCTCTTCTTTTCCCCTGGTATGTTTTGCCTTTGTTGTATCTTAAAAGAATAAAGAAGTAAATGATGCACACCAGAGGGCAGTCTGGTCCTATCACACACACACACACACACACACACACACCCACACACGTACACACACATCCCTTTCCTTCTTTTTTTGTTCCTTCTTTTACAACCACCTTTCTGGAGGAATGTGATGGTTCAGAAAGTAGGGAGTGAAAAATACTTTCATTTATAAACTTCTTGCATTATTGCTTATGTGTGGGTATGTAGTCCGAATATGATTCATGAAGACATGCGATTTCCCTGGATTTGTCTAAGGGTTATATAGGCTCTTACTCTGACAGCTTGAAGAAAAGAATAATATTACTTGGGCCTGTCACAGAAGCTACCAAAACACATGGTGAAAATGAAAATTTGGGCCATGAGATTTTGGATGTATAAGACATGAAGTCAGTAAAATCATTTCTGGGATCCTTGTAAATATGTGTGACTCCAGCATTCAAGGATTTTACACCCTCATTTAAAAATTTTTTAATCCAGACTTAATACCATCAGGCTTTGACTAACAGTCTTTTTAATTAAACTAGCATGAACTTCAAAATTGATTGGAAGTTCTCAACAAATTTGATGTTATAAAGGGGAATTGAGAGTTCACTAGTTTCAGAATACTCAGTTACGTAATAGGTAGCACTGGACATTCTAATTTAGGTTAAAATAAATTTTAGTAGGTGGAGAAAGTATCTATGATTTTTCAGTTGCATTTGGATGTAATGACATCCTACTACTCTTTTCAAGGTTTTCAATAGACAATTTCTGCAGGAGGAATAATTTCTGAAAAGATCTTCCTGTGGTACAGGATGTGATCATTTTTATGTATGACTTATTCTAGGAGGAGCTGGGCTGGTAGATATTTTGGATTGTGAAGTGCAGGAACACCGAGGAGGTGCAAGTGAGGAGGTATTTTCCATTTGGTGCTGATCCAGATGGGAAAAAACAAACAAAAAAAACTTGCTAAAGATACTGAGCTCAGAATTTAAAAAGGCTTCTAATTTGAAATGTCATACCAGGCACTAAATATGTTGATTCAAGTAGAAAATAGGAATCCATGTCAGGAAATCTTAAAGCTAGGGAGAACCAAGGTCTTTAAGTGGGTTTCCACATTTTGCAGATGAGTAACCAAAATCTACATATACTAAAACAAGTTATACCCTGGCTGGTAAGCACAGTGGATAAGGCGCTGGCCTGTGAACCCAAAGGTCGCAGGTTCGATTCCCCAGCCAGGGCACATAACCAGGTTGCAAACCAGGTCTCCAGTCAGGTCTGTGGCTGGAGGCAGATGAAACGGAACCATACATTGATGTCTTTCTACCTCTCTGCCTCTATCCCTTCCCTTCTTTCTAAAAATAATAAAATAAAATCTTTAAAAAAAAACAAGTTATAGTGATAATGTATAATATTTGGTTCATAACACTTTTTAGATAAGTCAAGGACTGGAATAACCAAATAGTCTGTGAAATATCCAAAACATGTATTTAACTACTTCAAATAATTACCAGGTCATTGTTCCTATGGCTCAGGGTATGTCTAATTATCCTTTATCCTATATAAATAAAGACAAAGTATCTTAGGGTAAGAGGATGGTATTAAAGAGACATGTCATAAACAAAAGATACCTTTTTTATGTGATAAAATGAATTATTTATAAACATTCTTACACTAGTGAATTTTACTAAGATAAAACAAATATTTCAGTTAATGTAAATAAGTAAAATAATTACATTAATGCATAAAAGGTTTCATGCTTACTTTTAAGTAAGTTATTAAGGCAATCGTATATAATGTTATTTTAAAGAGCAAAGACTATTTCTTTTAGGAATTCCACTTATAATTTGGATAGCCAACTCTAGGAAAGTGGTACTCAAAGTATGATCCCTTCAGTTCATTAGCAGTGTATCATTTGGGAAATTGCTAGAGATGCAAATCCTAGCCCATCCCAGACTTACAGAGCCCAAAATCTGAAGGAGAAGTGTAAGCCCAGCCACCTGTGTTGTCACACCCCTCCATGTGACCCTGATGTTCATTCAAGTTTGAAAAACATTACACTGGGAGAACCATGATGCTAGTTTATGAGAGCAAAATCTGCTGGTGATTTTAAGCTCTTTTCTGCTAAGTATTAATGGATAGAATGATTTTGGCAAAGGGTTAAACAATTTCTTTTTATAAGAAAGAAGTACAAAATGTATGAAGGCTTTTTCCTTTCCAGATTGCTTTCTTATATTCCCTTTATTTGAGGATTCAAAGATTGCTTGTTTATAGATTTAAAAAAAAAAATCTGTTGGTACAGACAGACATGTACATGGACAGGCCAGTCTGTGTAGCCGTCACCCCAAGTTTGTATTTTGACCACTAGCCGCAACCTCATAGCTTCCCAACAGGAATCAGTTCACCTCCCCTTGTGGTTCTCTCACCGGTCCTGCTACACACAGCTCTGAGTATCTCATGACTGTATTGTTCTAAGAAGCCCGCAAAGCCTTTACCCAGAGTCCAGTGTCATCAAACTCCATGTTCGTATTTCTTCCAATTAATGATGTGAAATGTAGAAATGTAAAAACCTTACTTGAGTTTCTTGAAGGTGGCAATAACGAAGCACTGAAGAAATCATCAAGGGACCGGGGCTAATTAAAATGCAGCAGAGCACAGTAGTAAAGGTAACTGCGCCTCACTATGCCACCTCTCCGGTTTCCCTGCTAATTGACAGGAGATACAGTGCTCCTGCGCACGCAGCGCCTGGTAATGGAGTCGGCACGTGCTCCTCTTCCTGCCTCACTTGTCTCATTATCGACCTTGAACTGGCAAAGGTCAGAAGACGGCACTGCTTTCATCAACATGACAGGTGTCTGAGGAGTCTCTCTCTGTACTCTAATAATTTGGCAGTTGTCTTATTCTGTACATGGATTAATGATCTGATGCTTGAGGTATGATGAATAAGAAGAGTGTCAGCTCTGGGTAGGGATATAGTTCTGGGCATCTGTATTAGCCCATCACTAACCCAGGCTGGGAGGAGTGTGTTGTAGGGGCGCTTTTTTCCAGGGAGAGAATGAGTCTCATATGCAGTCATTACCTCAAAAGAGCGTTTTCCTAAAAAATTATTATCTATGGGAAAATATTTTACCAAAGTATTAACATTCATGTGTCAATTTCTTTCTGCCAAGTAGACATTGACATCTGACAATTTTCCATTGTGGGCATAATGATAAAAAATGTTCTTTGATAAAATATCAGTTAATATCTTGAGCATCCCTCAGGGCTTGACCACACATGAAGATGCAAAAAAGACAGAAGATGTTACACCACAGCCTATATATGACATACACCAACATATGCTGGTATAAGCATTACCAAAATAAGGAACATATTCAGAGACATGTATGTGTAAGCAGCTATTTATGTAAAAGGAACAATGAAATTGGCATTGCCATTTGACAAAGACCTGAGAACATTTATAAGGAACACACAAATGGCATACGTGCTTATGGGTGAGCTGTAGACCAGAGTAGGGAATTGGAAGGATGAACAAGTGAGAAAAGACATCTTAATTAGAGAAGGAATTGTGCAATGATGAGTTTTGATCCAGTTTTTCAAAGAAAGGAAGGATCTAGATAAGGAGAAGGAAAAGAGGGATAATTTTTCCCAGAGGCAAAAATTCTGATACTGAGAGGTAAAAAATATTTTGGATGTTTCCATTTGCTGTTGAGTATTCTTTCTTCCCTGTTCACTTGTATAATTTCTACCTAATTTCAAGTTGCACTGCAGAATTAACTACCTTGTTCAAGTGTTTCTGAGCCACCCTAAGGAGCAAAGTTGATTATTGCTTCTGTCACTTCTCTGTGTTGTGAGTATTCTAGTATCACTTGTGTTACAGTGGGTTATAATTATTTATTCCCATGTAGATCTCTAGTTTGTGATACAGCCTGGTACAATTTAATACACCATGGTAAGGTTAGAGACAGAGCATAGATGCTGGATCAGGTGAATTTGAATGAAAATTAGATCTTCATGATTTACTAATAGTTAATATGTGTATGGTTGAGGGAATGTTATGGACATTTCAGACATGTATTTAGTTCTTATCTGGAAAATATGTTTCTTTATGTTTCTTTAAAATTATAGATCAATAGAATTTGTATTAATACATGCAAGACAAGAATAGAATATTATTCTAAGATTCCTTTTCTTACATTTTAAAATAGCTATTATAATTACTGTAAAAACATAGGCACTTCTGTGATATAGTATAGAAATATGAGTATTATATTTTAACACAGACCTTGAACAGGAACTTGCTTTATGGATGTTTGTATGCTTGGGACTTTTCTAAAACATGTCTTGAAATAATAGAGCTTGTATAATGTTCTTAAAATTAAAAAAAATTATGGTAAAATATACATGCTTGAGAATGCATGTTTGTATCCCCCCAATTCATATGTTAACACCTAACTCTCAGTGTGATGGTATTAGGAGGTGGGGCCTTTGGGAGATGTTTAGATCATGAAGTTGGAACACTCATTGATGAGTTTAGTATCCTTATGAAAGTGACTCCAGAGAGCTCCTTTGCCTTATCCATCATGAGATGACATAGTGAGAAGATGCTCCTCAGTGAACCAGAACATGGAAACTGACCAGACTCCAAATCTGTTGTTACTGTGGTCTTGGACTTCCCAGCCTCCAGAATTGTGAAAATTTATGTTGTTTGTAAGCCACCCAGTTTACAGTATTTTCTGATGGCAGGCAGAAATAAGGTAATATATAACATGAAATTTACCATAATTAAAAATTAACTATTTAAACTGTATAGTTCACTGGTATTAAGTATATTCACATTGTTTTGCAGCCATCACACTATGCATCTTCAGAACTCTTTACATCATGAAAAACAGAAACTCTGTTACTATTAAACAATAACTCCCCATTTCCTCTTTCTTCTGTGACAACCTTTAATCTACTTTGTGTTTCTATTAAGTCATCTAGTCTAAGTATTTCACAGAAGTGGAATCATATACTATTTATCTATTTGTGACTGGCTTATTTCACTTACCGTCATGTCCTCAAGACTCACCCATTTAAACATATGTCAGAATTTCCTTCTTTTTAAAAGATAAACAATATGCCATTGTATGTATACACTACATCTTGTTTATCCATGTATCCACTGATGGACACTGGAGTATGTTTTCCTTTTGTCCATTTTGAATAATGCTGCTATGAACATGGCTTTACAAATATTTCTTTTAGCCTCTACTTTCACTTCTTTGAGATATATATCTAAAGTGGACCTGATGGATCATATGGTGATTCTATTTTTAATTTTTTTGAGAAACCTCTTTTCTGTTTTCCTAGTGGTTAGTCATTTAACATTTCTACTAGTACTGCACAAGTTTTTCAGTTTCTTCACATCCTTGCCAACACTTGTTATTTTCTATTTTTTCTTTTTTTAAAGAAGTAGCTATAAAATGGGTGTGACAGAGCTTACATAATATTATTTTGATTATCTGGTGATTTTTATCTTTTGAGGGTAGATTTGATGATTGCAAAAAATGGTTGATCATTGGTAGACATTTTTCTGAATAATATCATGGCAAAAAATGACTATAAAGGAATAAGACCTTTAAAAAATGCAACTCAAAAACTATTTAAAATCATTGTTTTCCTGCTAACTCTTGCCTTATTCCTGCTTTCCTTCTTGATTAATTCCTGATAAAAGCTATTAGGTAGGGCTGAGCAAGGCAGCCATCAACATCTGGGGGTGCTGGGGAGTGGTACCCTAGCACAGGTGTTAGAACCTGAGTATGGGGAGTTGTGTGCCATGCAAGGGGTGTGACAGAAGTGAAAGCCCAGTGCAGAATAATGTCATCTGAGCTAGGTGGGGAAGGCATCTGCGTGGTGGCATTTGGTGTGGAGTGTCTAAGTCCATACAGGTAAGGAAGGTGGTTGTCTGAGTGAGCTGTCAGTGGTGGCAGTGATGGGAGGTTGGCTACCTTTAAAGGGAATTTATCTGTAAATGATAGGTTGAAGATAATAATGGGAGTCAGTTGTTCACTCTCAGAGAAAGAGGTTACATATTTGGAAGTGGAGTAAAAAGAAATGAACCCTGTAAGGTTAGACTGTAATTGTGCTATCAGTGTACAGCCACAGTTTTCAATGTAAGTATGATAGAAATGCACACAGGTGTGAATGTGTATGTGAGGCTTTGGCCATTGAGAGATCCCAATACAAAAAAGACACCCTAATTATATTGAGCACACCCAATACCCAGGTCATGACTTATAAATTCCTTTCTCTACTGCAAGGAGTCAGAACTCTCTGAAGGAATGACTGATTTCAGGGTGTGGGCAGGGAAAGTACAAGTTGGCCTTGAAATAGTTTGCTGTGTAGAAAGTAGTGTTTAAAGAATGATAGAAATACATCAAAAGATAATGGAAGTTACCTTGAAAGGGCTCCAATGGCCAAGCCTGGGACAATTTCAGCAACAAAATAAAAAAAAAAAAAAAAAGTGATTGATTATAACAAATTGAATAAAATAAATATCTATGAGTACATAATGATATAAATAAGACAATAATAAATGAGGAGGACAAAGCTTTTCTTGCAGTAGAATGCCAGTTAATAATTGTAGAAAAATGATGGTGTTAGAAAATTCCATTTGTCAACTATGAGAGAGATAACTAATTCAACCAAGAAATGTCAATGGATGATAAAACAAATGGGTGAAATTTGATGAGGAACTGTACATTCACAGACTTGAAGTGCCTCATTTTACTTATGGGGAAAACAGAAGCATTGCAATGTAGAAACCAGGTAAATAAAATCTGTATCAAGCAGTCAAAAGTTAACATCACAAGTAATAAAACATAATAAGGTTATGTGCCACATATTAAGATGCAACCGGAAGAATCCAGCATCACTCTGTGCTATTATTGTCCTGAACATAATCATGAGGAAACTTGTGATAAACTTAACTTAAAGGTATTCCACAAATCCACTGGTGAATAATTTTCAAGTGTCACAAAAATTAAAAGCCAAGGGATGACTGAGGTAACTTAGGAGACATATTGACTAAAGGAGACTTTAAGTCAGAATGGAGGCATAGATAGACATGCTTCATCTCCTTGCCTAACCATGAGAAGGATCACAACACCCAGAACTGCCAGAAAATGAATCTGTAAAGAAATCCAACAACTAAAGATTTAAAGAAGTCATATACATCAATGTGGGTAGGAGGGGTGGAGCTGGGGAGCTGGGGCAGAGAGGTGCTATGTGGCCAATCCAGCAATTCCAGCCCCAGGCCAGACTACACAGCCTAGGGTTTCAGCACTGGGAAAATAAAGTCTCATCACTTCTGGCTGTAAAAACTAGTGAGGACTGGGGCAGTGGGAAATCTGCTTGTCTTTCAGGAGAGTCTGTTTAAAGGGCCTGCATGGTCCTAAAACATGTGCAAACCCACCCACTTTGGGAACCACCACTAGGTCAACTGATAAAAAGGAGCCAGTTGCATATAGGAAGTGGGTGAAATGACTGGAAAAGAAGTGAATGTTGAATAATTCTTCAGTAGCCAGGCAGCAGCATTGTACCCACTCCAACACCTCCCCCACATACAGAGTCACAAAGTGGTAGAATGGGTTGCCCTACCCTGGCAATTACCTAAGGCTCTTCCCCATACAACATAACAGGTATGCCAAGAGAGGTAGTCAAAGCAGCTCTACCTGATGCCCAGAAACAAACACAGGGAAGCTACCAAATTGAGGAGACAAAGAAATATGGCTTGAATGAAAGAATTGAACAAAATCCCAGAAAAATAACTAAATGAAATGGAGATAGCCAACCTATCAGATGTAGAGTTCAAAACACTGCTGAATGCTCAGAGATCTCATTGAATGTAGCAAAAGCATAAGGGAAGAAATGAAGGCTACACTAAATGAAATTAAAAAAAAAAAAATCCATTGAGACCCAATAGTGAAGAGAAGGAAGACAGGATTCAAATCAACAATTTGGAATGTAAGAAAGAAAGAAGCTGCCAAATAGAACAAAATGAAGAAACAAGAATTTAAAATATTAGGAAAGAATAAGACTCTGGGACATCTCCATAAGTGCCAACATTGAATCACATGGACATTAGAAGGAGAAGAGGAAGAGCTAGAAATTGATAACATATTTGAAACAATAATGAAAGAAAACTTCTCTAATTTGGCAAAGGAAATAGACATACAAGTCTGGGAAGCACAGAGAGTTCCAAACAAATTGAACCCAAAGAAGACCACACCAAGACACATCATAATTAAAATACCAAAGAGAGAGTTACTTACAAAGGAATTCCCATAAGGTTATCAGGTTATTTCTCAAAAGAAACTTTGCAGGCAAGAAGGTTCTGGCAAGAAATATTCCAAGTGATGAAAAGCAAGACCTTACAATCAAGATTGCTCTACCCAGCAAAGCTATCATTTAGAATGGAAGGGCAGATAAAGTGCTTTCCAGACAAGGTAAAGCTAAAGGAGTTCATCATCACCAAGCCTTCTTATATGAAATGTTAAAGGGACTTATTTAAGAAAAAGAAGATCAAAACTATCAGCATTAAAATTATAACAAACTCACAACTAGCAACAACCAAATCTAAACAAGAAAATAAAAACTGTGTAAACAACTCAAACAGGAACAGAATCACAGGTATGGAGATCATTTGGAGGGTTATCAGTGGGGGTAGGAGAGGGAAAAGGTATAGGGATTAGAAAGCATAATTGGTAGGTGCAAAATACACAGAGGAATGTTAAGAATAGTACAGGAAATGGGGAAGCCAAAGAATTTACATGCATGACCCATGTACATTAACTAAGGGTGGGGATTGCTGAAGGGAAAGGGGGTACCAGGCAAAGAGGTCAAGGGAGAAAAGTTGATACAACTGTTAGAGCATAATCAATAAAATATACTTTTAAAAAAGAGACATGTCAACTAAATGTACTTTGTTTATATGGGTGGAATTTTTTTTTTTTTTTTTTTTTTTTACAAAAAGCATTAGGACACTAGGCATCTTGACTGGAGTTTGTGGATGGTAATAACAATGTTAACTTCCATTGATAGTTCTATTGTGGTTATGTAGAAGAATATCCTTTCTTTAGTTCATGGGTAATGGAGCATTATGCCATCCATGTACTCTTAAATACTTTAGAAAAACTGGTATTAGTACTATTCTTGCAAAAATCATTTTGAAAATTAAATAGAAAATAAAAATAGCAAATAGAATGGTAGTTTTACTGGAAAATAAAGTATCTTACAGTGACCAGTTTGAAGGACATGACTTTTAGAATATAACTGCTCCAATATCCTTAAAAACTCATTGTTTATATTCAAATGTCACTCTTCTCTTTTATAATTTTTGAGATATCTGTGCTTATGGAGAGAAAGCTGGAGAAAATAAGTCAAGAAAATACAACCAAGACCACTAGTAATGATATCAGGTACCTGCTCATATGATACAATGAGAATGGCACTTCCCTGTGGTAATATTCTCCCCAAACTCACAACCCAAATCTAACCATGAGAGAACACCAGAGAACACACGCTGAAGAACATTTTAAAATGCCTGATCAGTATGAGCTTTGAAAGTGTCAAGGTCATGAAGGACAAAGCAAAAATGAGAAACCATCATAGGTTGGAGAAACTCAGAGTGTGGTTACTAATTGTGATATGGTGTCTTGGACTTGATACTGGAATAGAAAAAGGACATTAGTGGAAAAACTGATGATATCCAAGTAAATCTGTAGTTTAGTTAATAGTGTTGTACTGATGTTAAGTAAACCTACCATGGTTATGTGAAATGTCAACATCAGGGAAGCTGGGAATGTGTATATGGGAATTCTCTGTAGTCCTTTGCAATTCATCTGTAAGTTTAACATTATTTCAAAATAAAAGGTGATAAATATGTATATTCAGACCAGAAACAAAGTTATAGAAAATATTTAATCTTTGTTTTCTTAAAAATACAAATAAAATACCAATGAAATATGTGTGTATGATTTCATTAACCAAAAATACACATGGCCTTATGATTTTGACCTACAATGACAAGAAAAGTGTACAAACCCTTCCTGTAACTAGAAATAACAAACTGTGGCTTGTCTTATTTCCTGAAACCTAGAAGACATAGATATTTCTATTATGCTGCCCTCAGCTGGCCTGCTTTCTAGATTTGATTCTACCTACTGTGAGTGTACAGAATTCTTATTTAATTAAAAAATAATAATTTATTGTTGTGAATTAGTGAATATGTAGAATTCTATCTCCCTTTTCCATTGTTTCCCCTCCTTTTGGATCCTGGCTTCATCCTGCTGTTGCCTTTTGCATTGAAACAGGTAGGCCCAATCACCCTGGCTTTTTACATTATTTTGATTAATAAAACAAATAAACTAAGTATATCTCTTGCTAATTAATTTTTTATTTTCCATAGCATAACTTTGAGGCATATTCCCATTCTAGAAGATCTTCTCCAAGGAGTGAGAACAAATAAACACAAAAAAGATGCAGGTAATAGAAAATCCGAACTTGCTTTGAATCTGCATTTCCTTGCTCTGTGGGGTTGCTGCAGTATGAGGAGAAATTCTGTGTTAGGAGTGAGGGAACTTAGAATTGAGATTTTATTTTCTAATATGAAAACAAAAACAATGTAAACCCTACATCGAGGAAAGCAAGCAGAACCAAAGAAACCAAATTAATAGAAACAAACAAAAAAACCCAAAAGTACAAGTTGGGAAAGCTGATGTCTAAGAAGCCTGGCAGGAAGTCAGGAATGATGTGGAGCTGCATGGCCAGCTGAGGTATGCTCCCCGAAACTGCACTCATTGCTGGGGCCTGCGTACAGTCACTTATGGTTTTTGGAAAGCAACTTGGAAATGGGTACCAAAATCCATGACTGTGTTTGAAACTTCTATTTCAGTCATTCCACATCTGTGAGAGTCCTCTAATTTAATTCTATTTCAAAATATAGAAACATACATTGACTGCTGTATGATGTATAGTTGGGGAAAAATGGAGCTAATTTTAAAGGGTCAATAAAAAGAGATTGACTGAATAACCTGATGGCATATTATGAAGGCATGAAAGATGATAACTGTGAAGATTAAAACTTTAAGAAACATGGAAAAGTGGTCTTTCAAACTTCAACTGCCCTATTCAGTCCAGTGGCCATGGGCCTGATGTGGCTTCTAAGTGCTGGAAATTGGGTTCATCCAAATTGAGATGTGTTGCAAGAATAAAATAGATACTGACTTTGAACATTTGGTATAAAAATATAATACACTTTATTAACAATACTAATAATTACACTATAAACATATTAATACTTTTATATTGATTACATCTTGGAATGGTAGTATTTAGATAAGTTGGATTAAATAACATATCTTTATATGTTAAAGATATAAAAAAATTTTATACATAAAATTAATTTGATCCACTTCTTTGAAAATTTGAACTTACATATGTGGTCTCACATTGTAGTGTTATTATAAATTTCTTGTCTGAGCCCCTTGAAGACAGCTTTAATTCTTGGTTATATAAATCGCATATCTAGAGGAGCACATGGCTCATTAAATTTTTGTTACCCAATCTGATGAATGAGTAATGATAATATTTACTTTAAAAATGTAGGCAGCTGCAGGTATGTTAAGCTTACAACTGTAAAATATTCATATGTAAAAAGACAAAAAGGTAACACACAAAAGTGAAATTGATTATCTTGGAATTGTGTGATTATAAGGAACTTGTCCCATTTTTTAAAGTTTCTGTAGAATCATGTTTTCCCTGTAACTTAAAGAATATTTATCCTTTTTCTTTAAAAAGAAAATAGAATGAAAGCAGAAGTTATGTTTTGTTTGCTTGTTTATCTGTTTGGCATGGGGAGAGACACACACACACATGAACACTGTCTTCAGAGACACCGGATTGTTGCTGATTCCAGTGGCCTTTCTATTATGAGGGAGCACGTGACTCTTGAGGGGCTTGGGGAGAGATTCTTGGGACCTGAAGTGCTGTGGCTGGCAGCAGCCTGTTCTTGGTGTCGGGTAGAAACCTCTTTGGCCCAGGGCAAGTAAGAATGATTTCATTCTCTCCAGCTTCTGCAAGGCGCTGCAGTTATTTTTCAAGGTCAGGTCAGGGAACGTCCTAAGGATGAATAATAACAGTCCTCTAAGGGTGTTCTGTCCTGGCAACAGTTTATAACCATGTAAAAATGATAATAAAATAATTCCAAAATAAATAAATAGTGGGTTCATAAGTGCCCTTAGAGATCAGTAAATCTGAGCACGTGGCCTACCAGGGAGAAGAACAGATAAAATTTTTTCTTCTAATATGTTAATGCATTAAGGAGAATGGCTGCACCATTTCAGGGTTTTAGAAAAAAAGAGCCCTGGCTAGTAGCTGAGTGGATAGGCGCCAGTCTGCAAACCCAAAGGTCGCTGGTTCAAATCCCAGTCAGGGCATGTAACCAGGTTGCAGGTTAGGTCTCCAGCCAGGTCCGTAGCTGGAGGTAGGTGAAAGGCAACCGTACACTGATGTCTCTCTCCCTCTCTTCTTCTCTCCCTTTCCCATCCCTCTAGAAATGGTAAATAAGATTAAAAAAAAAGAAAAGTGGCTGAGCAAAGTTCCCAAACTTTAAGAAAAACTCTAGACTGATAGATTTCACTGATGTAAGAGACAGTTATTGAGTGCTTAATATATGCTAGGTATGTTTTTAGAGACTGAAGATAGAGCAGTAGATAATGTTTGTAATATTCCATGCTTTTATGAAATTTATATTCTTGTGACATAAATTAAGGCAATGAACATGCATATGTTATATATAGCATGTTAGATGACTGTAAGTACTAATGAGAAAAGTAAAGTGTGAATAAAGGCAAGGGACAGTTATGGGAGAGAAGATTGCCTTATTATTAGTTATTATTATTTCCTCACCTGAAGACATTTTATTTTTCATTGCTTTCAGTGAAAGAAGAAGGGAGAGAGAAAAAAACATTGATGCAAGAGAGAAGGAAGCATCAACTGGCTATCTCCCATATGCACCTGGACTGGGGATCACACCTACTTGGACCAAGGATCATATAAGTCCAGACTGGGGATTGAACATGCAACCTGGTTATGTCCCTGACCAGGAACTGAACCTACAACCTTTTGGTTATGGGAGATGCTCCAACAAAGTGGATATACTGGCCAGAGTAGGAATATGTCATATTAGGTCAGGGTACCAGAGAAGGCCTCCAAGGAGGTGATATTTGAGTAAAGAAAGACCTGAAGGAGGTGAAGGAATAAAACATGTAGTATTTTGGTAGAAAAGCATTTCAAAAAATAGCAATTGCAAGCATCTTGAGGCAGAAAGTTGCCTGGTATATTTGAGGAATAACCAAAAAGCCAGTGAGGGTAATGCAGAGAGAAGCCAAGTAAAACCAGGCAATGGAGTTAGGCCTGTGTTGTGGGGTTAGTTAATTAATTAATTAATATGAACATTATTATCCGCATCTTTCTCAATTTGGGGGAACTAATAATTTCACTCATGTGTCTCCTATGATTCTATATATGTATACATGTTTTAAACTTAAAAAAAAAAAGATTTTATTTATTATCTTCAGAGAAAAGAGCAGGGAGGGAGGCAGAAAGGGAGAGAAACATCAATGTATGGTTGCCTTTCACCTGCCCCAGCTACAGACCTGGCTGGAGACCAGGTTTGCAACTTGGTTATGTGCCCTGACTGGGAATCAAACCAGTGACCTTTGGGTTCTCAGGTTGACACCTATCCACTGAGCCTCACCAGCCAGGGTTGATTCTATATTTTGATCATAAATCTTTCAACTCAACATTCTCAAATGGCAGAGTCCCAGTCTCTTTAGTTCTTGTCCCACAATGGCATCTGCCTTTATATTTATGACTATCCTACTTGTTCTTTTTTCATCTTCTCTACTTTTGAGGTAGTGTTGTAATATGTTATTCAATATTCCAGATATGGACCATCAAAGTTTAATAGGAGGTAGGTTGTTTTTTAGTGTCTCTATTTATGATTGATTGTTATAAACACTGGGAAGGAAATTTTATAAAATGTACAAACTAGTGGCTCATACATTTATTTCTGAGGTATTTATTGATTATCTATTTTGTATATAAATTAGGGCTCTATGATTTAGCAAATAAAAAGACAAGATGCTCAATTAACTTGGCGTCTTTTTTATTTTTTAAAGATTTTATTTATTATTTTCAGAGAGAGGGAAAGAGAGAGAGGCAGAGAGGGAGACATCAATGTATGGTTGCTTTTCACCTCCAGACATGGACCTGGCTGGAGACCTGGCTTGCAACCTGGTTATGTGACCTGGCTGGGAATTGAACCAGCAACCTTTGGGTTCCCAGGATGGCACCTTATCCACTGTGCCACCAGCCAAGCTATGGTGTCTTTTATTTGAAAACTTTAATAGGAATAAAAGTTGAAAAAAAATTAAGAAGTTTCTGCCCCAAGGTTTTTAAAAATTTTGTTGTTGTTGTTGTTGCTTTGTTTTTTTTACAATTTAAGAATATAGGAGTAGACTTAGATGATTAGAGATAGGTAATGAGGCAACACATGGAAAGAAAGAGTTACAAGCTTTACAAGCCCTGGCTGGTGGGCTCAGTGGGTTGAGCTCATGCCTATAAACAAATGTTACAAACAAATAGTGCATAAAGCCCCCAGGGCTGCCATAACAAGGGGCCACAAATTGGATGGCTTGACACAACAAATGTTTTTCTGTTATAGTTCAAAAGTGTTCATTCTTTCTTAGGGGCCCTGAGGGAGAATCTGTTCCATGCCTCTCTCCCCTAGGTTCTGGCGATGATCCCCAGTCCTTGGCATTCCTTGGCTTACAGATGCATCACTCCAATTTCTGCCTCAGCCTTCCTGTGACATTCTCCCAGTGTCTCTTCTCTTTCCTTTTCCAGGACTGCAATCATATTGGTTTGGAGCCCACTCTAATGACCTCCTCTTAACTTGGTAACATCTGAATAGACTCTATTTCAGAATAAGATCCCATTTAGAGGTACCAGGGTTTAGGAATTCAGCACATCTATTTGGAGGACACAGTCCTATTCATAACAGATGGTATGGGTATTGAATGCCATCATGTTCAGAGAAGGAACAATTTGTTATGGAATAGAGCAATAAAAAAGACACATAGCAGTGTCAAGAATTAATTGAGGTTGACTATGAATGGTGGGTATACTATGTAGGAAAAGAGAAAGGTGGATGTGGATGTGGATGATGAATAAGAGAGCATCAAGAGAACTGACTTTTCAGGAATGGAAGGTACTTGATATAATTTCCTAAGCATGATCACAATCATAGTGTCAAAGTATGAGAAAAGCAACAATAATTTCACTTTCTCAGTTCAGAAAGCAACACTGTCTTTATGAGGCAGATTTTACTGGTGTCCAAGTTTCCTTTTATCTCCAATATTCAAATTTCTCAGTGTTAATTTAATTTTGGCACCAGAGATACTGGAGAGATAAGCCTGTGAAACTACTACAGGCAATGTTTGTCTGTCTGAAGAAGGTGCTAAGCCAACTTGGTGGTTATATTTAAAATCAAACATTTACGTAAAATAAGTATACATTTTAAGCAATTGGTACAGTTAAGATGTTATTTACTCAATTGAGATAATGAAACTTTCCAACTTTTTAGGAGGTTTCCATACAGCAAAGTTGGTTTGAATGTAACAGAGACCAGAGAAAAGTTATAGGCCGTGTTTATTTTGTGGGCAGCTAGTGTAGAAGGCATGCTAAGCTGGGTCTATAATTTTTTGAGTGTGTACCATACTATGGTATACCACAGAATGTACCATGATTCTATATAGAACAAAGAGTGTAGATCTGGCTTTCCAAATTCTTCAAGGAACCAAATGAAATTTAATTTAAATAGCCATTTTTTTTAAAAGAAGAAAATACAAGATTAAAGGGATAAGCCACAGGAAATTCAGTTTCCTGTTCTTCTGATGGGACCTCCTCTGTCTCACATAATTCCTCCTTGCCATTAGTCAAGTAAATCAAGTTTATGTGAAGTTTATGCCAATTTACCTTAGAATTTAGTAAATTACTAAATATGCCTAGGATTCTCTTTTGGTTGATGTTTCAAAAAATCATTTGAAAAGAAAAAAGGAGTTCTAACAACTTGAATGAGCTCTTGCTATTTTTTTATCCAGTTCCTCCTTCCCCCTATTGTTGCACCTGTAGCCACCAAAGCAGGAGGGGCAAATACAGAGAAGGATGGCAGAGGGTTCCTTTCATCTCATGTTACTTATGTTCTGTTACGTGCTGCCAATAGATTTGAGTTTGTAAGGCTAATATCCACAGACCCATTAATTTCCTCCTTGTCAGTTGTTCAGATAAACTACCACCAGTCTGGGGTCTTGGAGCTTGTAAAGGTCACATGCATGCAATGAGAAAATAAATGATGACTTGTCTGCTTGCCCTTCAATATATTTTTACTTGGAAAATGAATCTTTAATAAAGCAGTGAACATAAATATTTTAATCTATTATTATACTGTCAACTCCATGGTAGCTTCAAGCAAGAGTTAATCAATCAATTATGACTGACAAGAAACCTAGGTCCAGTTGCACACCTCATCTATGATCTACCCTAATGCTTGCAAGCTTCTGCTATACTGGATATTTTCAGGCATTGGAGAATCTGACTCAGTGGGACTCCTGGGGACTCTGGGATTCCCACTGCACATTGACCAATGACAAAGCCTCTGGAATCTTCCTTCTGCAAGATACCTTTACTTAAACCATCTTCATTCTGGAAAGAATGATTTCCCTGCTTCTTCCTTATCAAGTGAAAGGTGGCATATATTTGTCCTTCTAACTTTGCAGGACCTCCCTAGGTTTCTTTGTTATTTCCAACTCTACTAGCTGTCTTAAGACTACATCCTCAGCCTGTTTGTGATAGTTAGGCACACAGATAGGCTCCTTTTTCTGTATAGAAAGGAGTAGCATCTCAGAACTTTTAAAAATACTCCTCTCCTCTTGGGATCTAAAACACTTTATAAAAAATTTCAGAACATTGTAGAAACATACAAAGGAAAAGGGAAAGCAACCTAGAATATCACAGCTTAAAGGAAACCATCATCAGTATTTTAGTACATCCTTCCAGCCTTGCTATTTCTTACGTATTTTATTTTGTAATGTGTTGCATATGAATTCTCTCTAAAATGGTGAGTGTGTTCATGCATGTTCATATTATTTGTTTTTATTTAATGCTATTAATCAGAAATGGCATAGCAAGGTGGACCTGAATTCAGGAATGTGGGCTCTGGAGGCAGAGTGTGTGGTTCAAATCTTGATTCCCCTACATCTGCAAACTTGGGAGAGTGACTCATCTTTAATTCTTAGTTTTCTTATCCATAAGGTGAATATAATAATCATATATACTTAAAGGGACCCTTGAGACAATCAAATGATATAATGTATGTTAAGCATTTACATACTATATGTACCAGGCATGTAGCAAATGCTCAATGAAGGTTAACTATTATACCTTTTCTATTGTTATAAAATATTCAGTAACATAATTTTACATGACTGCATTAAAGTTTATCTTTGTATATTCTATAGTTTGGCTATCTGGTCTATGTTTAGATATTTAAATTGCTTATAGTTTTTTTACCTTTATAAATCTTGAGATAAATGTATGTATGAAAATATTTTTCTGTTGCTCAGTTTATTTTCTAAATTATCTGAAATCCGAAAACTAGAATGACTTGAGTCAAGTCAAATGCCATTTTCCCCCAAAGGGTTGTGATTTATATTGCCATCAGCCTGGAATGAATACAACTCTTTCACCACTGTCTTGCCAGCAAATTGTGTGTATGCGTGTGTTTTTTATTCACATAAATTCCAGATGAGGTAAAATTGCTTTAAAAATATCCATACCACCACAACTGCTCAAATTCTTTAGCAATCAGAAAATAAGATACTAAGTTGATTTGCTTTAACATCAATGAGGCTGGAGTAATCTGTAGGCTCATACCAAGTGGAAGGTGTGCAGACAGAATAAAAATTTTTATCACTACCCTGGCCACTTCAGAGATGTTTTCACTACTTTATTCTCTGCTTTTCATATTCCCTAGCTTGTTTATTGTGCTTTGTCATATATTCTGAGAGTGAGGCAACATATTTGATTAGCGTAGACCACCCATTTATCCAAATGTGATCTCCTGAGAAACCACATCTCCCAAAATGTATACCCTTTTATAGCATCTCCCTGTGAATGTGACAGGGTGGTACTGCATTGCACACCTCTGAGGCTAGGTCATAAGAAGACCGGCAGCTTACACTTTAGACTCTTGGAAGGTAAAGGCACTCTGGTGAGAGGCCAGCTACCATTCTGAAACTGCCATGCTGTGAGGAACTCATGCTAGCCATATAGGGAGGTCACATAAAGAGAATCATCCAGCTCCTACTTTTCCCAGTTCTTATAGGCCCCAGAAATAAGAATGTAGAAGCCACACTGGACATTAAAATCCATTCAGGCCCTGGCTGGTGGCTCAGTAGTTAGGCACCAGCCTGCGAACCCAAGGGTAGCTGGTTCAATTCCCAGTCAGGGCACATAACCAGGTCTCCAGCCAGGTCTCCAGCCAGCTCCGTAGTTGGAGGCAGGTGAAAGGCAACCATATATTGATGTTTCTCTCCCTTTCTTCCTCCCTCCCTGCCCTTCTCTCTGAAAATAGTGAATAAAATCTTAAAAAAAAAAAAAAAAAATCCATTCAGATCTTCAATTAACTTTGGCTCAGCTACTGTATAACTGACTACAGGTAAGACCGGAAGTGGTAATAACCCAGGTGAAAGCAGTCAGCTGAGAGGAACAAAGGAGATAAAAACAAATCATTGTTTGTTGTGTAGTCAGAGAAAACCAGTACAAAGAATTAACACAGAGAAAATACAAGCTCTTTGGTTTGAAACATTCCTTTGAAAATTCGTAGCCGGTAAACATTGGCTCTGTCAGCGAGAGCTTTTATGAAAATGAAATAATAGAAGATAACATTACACATTAATTGATGATGAGAGTGGAAAAGTGAGAGGCAATTAATAAATGAACAGGGCATAAGGTTTCACCTGGGGTTGGCGGTAGAGAGAATTGAAAGAAGCCTAGTGATCATTGTGAATCAATCAGTACAGATGCAAGTCAAGGGTTAAGGTGACTTGGGGATTATCTAAGAGATAAGATGTTTTGAAAGGAAAAATGACGGTTTGAACAACATTTCTGTTTTGAATGTCTGTCCTGCTATAGATTGATTGACAGATTTTTGTTTCTGTTTCATAAAATGTCAGAAGAGTCAATATCAAGAGGTAATGTCAATATATTTCACATATATCAGCTTTATAACTTAAGGTAATCTATTAACATGATGTTCATGTATTTCAGTTTCCAGTGGTATATTAAAAAAAGTATTACCTTGTGAATTTTAGGGTGAATACTAACTCCAACTTTTATTGTATCATTAATTTGCTTTATTTCTATTTTGCAAGTAACTATATGTAACTGGCAGTTAAGATGATATGTTTGGGCTACATAGGATGTGTCAGAATTTAACTGACTTAAAATATATAAAATGGCAATACATAGAAATTTCATTTTATTTAGTACTATCTCAAAGTTCACCCTTTTGCAATTTTTGGTGGCCCCCAAACTATATTGAGCTTATGAATATAAACTCAGAACAGTGGATTGAGAAATTTACAGAGAGGAAATTCTCTTGATGTGCTATTAACCAGTATCTTGGATGATTAAGAGGACAGATCTAATTCCCTTGAAGTTCCCTTTGAGGGGTAAGCTCCTAATATGAAAATTAGTATTGGGACACCTTTACTCCTGTCATTGAATATGTTATCATTTTCTTGCCACTTCCAATTTGCAATCAAAGTCATTTATTGTCCCAGTGCAGGCTGTTTATTTTTAAAAAGAGTTTTGTTAAGATTTTTACTACATGGACTTAATTATGTAATTACCTAACAGACCTGGTAAATGCTTCAGAGGAACCATTCTATTCTATGAAGTACCTAAGCTAGTCTTTAAAGAACATCTAATTACATAATTACAATGCCTAATAGACCAGAATAACAGGTATCAGAGATACCTTTGGAGCCATAAGAAAAAAGTTATAGCCTTTAGGGAAAATAATTTCAGTTATGAGAATAACCTTACCATTATATCATATGTAACAGCACATAATAGAAAAAAGATATTAATGCTACATATACTAAATATTATATGCATTTTGCTTTTATGCCATAAACAGCATTCTTTAATTTAAAAAATTTTACAAGCAAATGGAAATATGTTTATTCCTTGAGATAGAAAACTATAATATTTTAGGTATTATATGCATTTTGATTTTTTTGCCATACACACATTTCTTATTTTTCAAAAAATATGTAGATGTGATTAGAAGTATATTCATCCCATGAGACAGAAATACCTACAATACTTCTATACAGAATGGCTGTGACATTTTAAAGAAAAATATAAAAGAGATGGCAAACATATCAAGTTAACCATAAAAGCATATACATTGATTTAAAAACTACAAAAGTGCATATAAGATTTCAGAAACAGACATATTAAGTTATTATATTCCTATATTTGAATCTGGCACACTATACTTCCTCAGCAGTAATGGGAAAAAAATCAGGATAAAACTAAAACATGCCGGAGTCTTGAATACTATGATTGCTTTAGCTGTCTGCTAGGGATGAAGGTTCTGTTGAAATCTGGGCAGAAGGAAGAGTGAACTTTAATTTAAGTCCATGTTGTTCAAACATTTTGCAGTGGGTGATATCATCCTTCAATATCTACTGAAGAGCATATAAGCAAACACTAACATTTGACTGTATTTTACTAGTATGCAATTCAAAAATCTGTCTTGGTTGTTTTATGGGCAAGAGGCTTTTATATAGAGTGTTTAGAAAAATACATTTTACGAAAACAGCCCAGAGTTTGGTTGAATAGTTATTACCCATTAATATTTTTCATACCACAGTTCATATCTGGTGGCAAAAAAATAAAAACAAGATATGATTGGCAATGGGTCCTGATACATATTAAATATATTTTACCTTTGCTTCCTAGTACTATTTTTTTCAGTTGCATGAAAACTTACATATGTTGGCAAAATTCTAAATGTATTTTCCATAGGCAGAGGCTTGTATTCTCTGAGGCCTTGTGTTTGTAGAAAAATAGTTGGCATCTGTAAACGAACATTTCAAATGTTCCACAGAGTCAATAATTGTGGGAAAGTTTGTTCAAGGCAATATTATAATAAAATTATGTAAGTTTGAGTTCTTCCTAACAAATATTTAAACAATGCATTTTTTATTTACCTAGGGACAGTTACGAAATTATGGTCCAAGTGTTTGCGTTCTTTTATATTATGCCTTATTTTAAAAAGTAAAGTTTTGCTTGATATGTATATACTCTCTATCCTTATATAGCTTTTCTTCTCTTTCCCCCCCAAATTTGAGTGGCAGTTAAAGCCCACAATGTTGGATTGAATTCTGCACTTGGGAATATTCATATTTACATCTCAAAAAATATTGTTCCTTATTTTTTGAGGCCTGGAAATATTTCCTCAATTAATAACATCACTCTGTTGTTCAAGATGAGCAGCATATGTGCATTTCATTATATATATGTACATCTATGTGTATATGTATATATATATTCTATATTGTGAAGTAATAGTCAATGCTCTAGTCCTTTATCAATGTCCTCAAATAAAACACAGCTACCAGCATAATAACATATCATATGTACTGTTCAAAATAATGCTTTTACTAAATGAAAGGTAAGAGAATTCTGGATATGACCATGGCAGAATAACAGGGACAAGATTTACTCTCTCTAAACAGAGGAAAACACAAACTACCTAAAGCAATTGTTTTTAGACATTACATGACAGATGATAGCACAGGATTATCATCCCTGATTATAAGCTAAACTCTATGATTGCCCCATTTTACCTTCTAGCACTATCTTCTCTGCTGTGCAGGGACAAAGGAAACTGATTAAAGCCAAGGAATCTCACTTAGTTTTAGTGACATTGACTGGAACTCAGGGAAACCAAAACATTGGAGGAAAAGAAGCTCCACAAAGGCAGAGCTTGGAAGATCTGCAGAGGTGTCCCCTGGGGTCTTAGGCAGATTACTGCTCACATGTAAGAATTAAATCATTCAAAACTAGAGAAAAAAGCACTGGAAATAAATAGGCTGAACAGTTCCTGAAGCTAAACATGGGCTGATAATAGCCTTTGTTTATGTCAGTAAGAGTGGCAAGATTTCATAATAAATGAGGCATTGGGCAAAATACTCAGAAGAAAACTATCTTAGTAGGGCAATTAAATTTTTCCTAGGTAAAAAACCTTCTCTGGATCTAATCTAACAAAGTTTACAAGCAATCTTATGCAGAAGCAAAGTAATCCCAAATAATCTAATTGCATCTCAGACAAAGAGGTTAACACTAGTTAAATGAATGTAGCAAAATCTTTCATCCAACAACATAAAACTCACAATGTACTGCATCTAAAAGAAAATTTGGAGCCATACAGAGAATTAGGAAAATATTACCTGTAACCCAGAGAAATTTTACCCAACAGACCAAGAAATAATAGAAATGATCAAATTAGCAGATAAGCTATAAAGTACTCAAATGAAACTTCTAAAATGAAAAATACAATATTTTGAATGAAATTAACAGCAGATTAGACCTTGCAGGAAAAGTATCCTTGAAAAAAGCAATTAAAAATTCCAATTAAGAAGTGGAAAGTGGTGTGAGACGAAATGTATTTACAAAATTAAAAGAGCATCAGTAACCTTTGGGAAACATTCGGGTGGTCTAACATATGTGTACTTGGTATCCTAGAGGTTAAAAAGGAGAAAGGGTCTACCAAAAAAATTAAAGAAATGATGGCCAACATTTTTTTGAAATGCTATAAAACCTTTATATTGAAGAAAATTTATTGCATTCAAAATGTAGGAAACAAATAAAAAATCATACCATATCTTAAACATATTGATGAAAAGGAAAATTTAAAAGTAGCCAGACAAAAAAATAAACAGACAAACAAAACAAAACAAAAGCAAAAACAAAAAACAAAGATAAGGAAGCTGATATCGTCAGGGGTTATAAAATCTAGAGGACATATTCCAACATGGTGGTGGAGTATGTGGGTGTTATACGTCCTTCAGGATGAAACTGGAATTACAACTGAAATATAAAGCAACCAACCTGAATAACCAACTGAAGACTAGTTGAAGAGAAGTTTTGTAACCAAGGCTTTACCAAAGAAGCCACAATGAGACTGATAGAGAGGGTGGAGACACAACAATGGATGGCTCCACTCCTGTGGGCAGTGGCTGAGGTTCTGGAGGGATACTCAGCTGCAAAGTTTCCCTCTGAAGACAATGGTGTCTCAGCCCCAAGAGGTGTTCACGTAACATTAGGCTGTGAAAGCAGTGAGGATTCTATCCACCAGGGGAAGCAGGGAGTCTGCTGAAGACACAGGTGCCCTCTTTAAGGATCAATACACAAAATCTTATTCTCAGCTCCTCACCCTGGGCTCCAGGAGAGGGAGGGTGAAGCAGACTAGAGTTGTGAAAGGAGAGACTAAGGTGTGTGGCTATGGGGAGAGAGCCAAGAGACGGAGTCCGGGACCCATGTGCTAAGTCACTCTCTTGCACATCAGATTCATTAGCCTGGTGGAACGCAATAGACCTATCCTCTAGACCCTCCCCTGTTGCCCCACTCTGGAGCATGAGTCCTGCAGAAGAGTCAGCTGCTTGGGCCAGGCTGTAGCGGTCTGGGCAGACTAAGGGGGGTATCAGTGACAGAGTTGTGTGGCTTTGAGGCAGGGGTTACTCCTCTCCCTTCCTGTGAACCTTACTGGTGTCCAACTCTCATAGGAGATCCTCCAGACCCACATTCCATGTTCTTGATGGCTCCACCCTCTTGACTCTGAGCAGCTCCACCTTGATGAGGTCTTGACTAAATTGGGGATAACCTGAGTTGTGTGGCATAAACACAAATGCATAGGTCAATCAAGCAAAACAGAGAGTCCTGAAATAAGCCCACACTTTTATGGTCAATTAACATGTGACACAGGAGGTAAAGATAGGTTTATTCAATAAGTTGGGAAAATTGGACAGATACATGCAGAAAATCTTTTTACATCATACACAAACTCAAAATGGATTAAAAACTTAAATGTTAACCTTGAAACCATAAAAATCCAAGAAGATAACATGAGCAGAAAATTAAGGATGTTTCTCTTGGGTGATAACCCTCCATGATCCCCAGACCTATGACTCTGTTTGTGTTCTAGTTGCTTAGTTTGTTTTTGTTTTTATTTTTTAGATTCAGTGTTGATAGTTGTGCTTGTTGTAATTTTAATGTTTATAGTTTTGATCTTCTTCTTTCTTTTAAATAAGTTCCTTTAACATTTCATATAATAATGGCTTGGTAATGATGCACTTCTTTAGCTTTACCTTTTC
Organism: Noctilio leporinus; assembly: GCA_004026585.1. Lineage (NCBI taxonomy): Eukaryota > Metazoa > Chordata > Mammalia > Chiroptera > Noctilionidae > Noctilio > Noctilio leporinus. Next base: position 52,763 of record PVIW01006206.1, on the reverse strand, counting down.
TGGGAAACACTTTATCCGTCCTTCCACCCTAAATGATAGCTTCGTTGGGTAGAGTAGTCTTGGTTCTAGATCCTTGCTTTTCATCACTTGGAGTACTTCTTGCCAGCACCTTCTTGCCTGTAGAATTTCTTTTGGGAATTCAGATGATAATCTTATGGGAACTCCTTTGTATGGGAACTTGTTTTCTCTTGCTGCTTTTAAGATTCTCTCTTTATCTTTAAGATTTGGCATTTTAATTATGATGTGTTTTGGTGTGGTCTTCTTTGGGTCCAATTTGTTTGGGATTATTTACTGGACTTGTAGGTCTATGTCCTTTATCAAATTAAGGAAGTTTACTTTCATTAGTTTTTCAAATAAGCTATCAATTTCTAGCTCATCCTCTTCTCCTTCTGGCACCCCTGTAACTCAGATGTTGGTATGTTTAAAGTTGTCCCAGCCCTGATTGGTATGGGTCAGGGGATTGGACCAACCTGCGAACCTAAAGATCACTGGTTCGATTCCCCAACCAGGACACGTAACCAAGTTGCAAGCCAGGTCTCCAGCCAGGTCCTTAGCTGGAGGCAGGTGAAAAGCAACCACACATTGATGCTTTTCTCTTTCTTCCTCCTTCCCTACCCTTCTCTCTAAAAATAATAAATAAAATCTTAAAAAAATAAAACCATAACAACAACAAAAAAATAAAGTTGTCCCAGGGGTTCCTAATCCTTTCCTCATTTCTTTCAAGTCTTGTTTTTTTTTTTTGTTCCAGGTGAATGTTTATTTCTTCATTATGTTCCAAATTGTTGATTTAAATCCCAGATTCTTCCCCTTCCCTGTTGATTCCCTGTATAATTTTTTTCTTCCTTTTTTTAAAAAAAGATTTTATTATTATTTTTAGAGAAAAGAGCAGTGAGGGAGAAGGAACGGGAGAGAAGCATCAATGTATGGTTGCCTTTTACCTGCCTCCAGTTGGGGACCTGGCTGGAGACCCGGCTTGCAACCTGGCTACATGCCCTGGCTGGGAATTGAACCAGCCACCTTTGGGTTCTCAGGCCAGCACCTATCTACCAAGCCACCAGCCAGGTGTCCATACGTATATTTTTTCTTTATTTTACTTTGTATAACCTTCACTTCTTCATTTATTTTGTTGTTATACTCAGTCATTTCTCTAACCATCCTGATCACCAGTGTTTTGAACTCTGCATCTGATTGATAAGTTGTCTATCTCCATTTTGTTTAGTTCTTTTTCTGGGGTATTGTTCTCTTCTTTCAATTGGACCATATTTCTGTCTCCTCAATTTGGCAGCCTCCCTGTGTTTGTTTCTGTGTATCGGGTAGAGCTGCTTTGACTCTGTGTCTTGGTAGTATGGCCTAATGTAGTAGGTGTCCTGTAGAATCCAGTGGCACAGCCTCCCTTATCAGCTAAGCTGGGTAGTTGAGGTGTGCTCTTCATGTGTGCTGAGTACACCCTCCTCTTATAGTTGAGCCTTGGTTGCTGTTAGCAGATCACTGGGCGAGGAGGGGAGGTGGGTTACCCAGGCCAAACAGCTGCAAGGACTGGATGTGACCACTTAACTACCAGCCTCCACCATTTGCAGAAGATCAGCTGTGCAGGGGCAGGGTGGTGATGCTCTGATGTAGTCTGTAGCTGGGCACTAGGTGCACTGGCTGTGGGGTTTTCTGCATCATATAGGCCAAAGTCAGCCCCACCTGTGTTTTGCCTGGGGACACCCTGCCTGAGCTATAAAACAATCTGAGATGCTGCTGCTTGTGCTGGGCCTGGAGACTCCCAGGCAAAGCCAAGCTGTGAATCTAAGCTGTCTTCTGGTAGTAACAGGTCTGCAGCTCACTGAAGCCAGCTGTTGCTCACTTGATAGGATCTAGGAAGTTGTGAAGCATGAGCCAAGACTAGCCATTCATATGGAAAAGCAGCTTAGGTGGGCCCGGAACCTGGGTGGGGCAGAGCCTCTAGGTGGGTCAGTGTTAGCTAGGTTGTTGGAGTCTCCAATATGGCACCAACTTGTGGGCCCTGTGGGGGGAAGGTTCAGAAAAGAGACAATAGATTCTGCTCTCCTTGATCCCAGAAACTTCACCTTCTCTCTGTGTACCACTGGTGCCTTTCAAGTTGATACCCTGGTGCTGAAGCTCAGAGGGAGTGAGTCTGAGTGGGTGAGTCTGTGTGTGGGTTCTTTAAGAGGAACTGCTTGGGGCTCTAGAGATTTCTTCCACCAACTCAAATTGCACTGTTTTTGTAGCCAGGAGTTGTAGGAACTTACTTTCCTGGCACTGAAGCCCTGGGCTGGGGGCCTGGTGTGGAGCTGGGACTCCTTGCTCCTGAAATATCCCTCCAGAATTTTTATCCACCACACGTGGGTGAGAAACTAATCTATTCTGCATCTCCACTCCTCCTACCAATCTGAATGGATTTGGTTTCTTTAATTCTGTAGTTGTCAGACTTTCATTCAACTCAATTTCTGATGGTTCTGGCTGATGGTTGTTTTATATTTTAGTTGTACTTTTGATGTGATTTTGTGAAGATTGAGCCTTGTCTGCCTATGCTGCCATCTTGAATGGATTCCCAAGTATCACTTTTAGTTTGTTCTAAAAATAGCACTTTTATCATTTAAGTATATTTATAAGATGCCTAATTTAATCAGGTGAAGACATATAAAATTGATATTATCATGAGAATCCTGGAATTATGTCTTTCTCTATCACATCCCTCTCTTTCCTTCCTAGAAATACGCAATATTCTTACTATAATAAAAAATTATTCTTGTGTGTTTTTTTAATCAAGCCAGTGGACAAGTGAAAAACTACCTTTAAAATATTTAATATGAAATGGAAAAGAAGAACTTGCCATGCCAATCTATCAGGGCTGTACTCTTTATTTGGTGATTGGGAAGGTAGACTATGTCAGGTTTTATGGCCACCCTGTGAAGCTTCAGGGATTCTACATCACCATATTAAACTTAAAAAGTAGCTGAGGGCAACAGAAAGATTTGGTTAGGAAGAAGAAAAGCAAGGAAATGATAGTGTTTGTGTTTGATGTTGGTATAATATTAAGGGATGCACAGGAGAAAGCAGTTCTTTAAAGAGCTTGCTGAAAAGGCCATCACAGGTGTATGCAGAGGAGGGAGAAAGCCTAGGGTAGGTAAAGAGAATATAAGGGTATATAGCTGTAGCCCACTTGGTTAGAGCATCTGCCAAGGTTGCGTTTTGATCTCTGGTCAGGGCACATAAAAGAATCAACCAATGAATGCTTCAACAAATGAAACAACAAATCTCTCTCTCTCCCTACTCCTTCTAAATCAATAAATAAAGATTTTTAAAAAATGAGTGCAGCTCTCTGCTTTAGAAACTCCATCCTATGGCTCTCTGAGATCATATTACTATGATTGTTCAATGGTTACTAATGATCATACATTACATTTTCTGTTCTTTGCTGAAATACAGAAATGCAATCAACTTGTATACTAATTCCACGCCATTGCAGAGCTCTTATTAATTCAAATTCATTAAAAATGCTTTTGAATTTTGACCTAAGCAACATATTTTCAGCATGTAATTCTTCCAGTATATTAAAAAATTGAACTATATAGAACATTCATCACTCATTTTCATTTCTAAATTGTAACCTTTAAACATATTATCTGCTGAATTTTTTTTGACAGATACACTTTGTGAGGCGATAAATGTTTCTTTTTCAGTTTCTAAGAATTTCTTTTTAATCACAAATAGGACTCAGAATATTAAACTTACTTTTCTTATATCCAATAAGATGTTAGTTTTCTTTCTCATTTCAAGTGGTAAAAATGGACAGATATTAAAATTTTAATAAATTCTTATATTTTTGGTATAAATTCAATTGGGCCATGATATTATGGCAGCTGTTTTTAATACATTGGTAGGTTCGTATATTTAGGATTAAAAAAAAAAATTTTTTTAAGTGAAATTAGTCTGTAATTTAAAACTTTTTTACTTATGAATCTTTTGGTATCAGGGTACAAATCACTTCATAAAATTAATTAAGGTGGAATTTATTTTAAAATTTTCTTATTCCTTGGAATAGCTTATATAAAATTAGAATTTTATCTTTTCTTGATTGACTAAAGCAACATAATAATTATCCAGACTTAAATTTAAATTTTAATTTTTTCGTATAGGTGGGATTTTAACTTTTAAATGAATATATTTAATGATTATGACCCTGTTCCTTTAAAAAACAAACATTGTTAACTGAAGCAGTTTTAGATTCACAGCAAACTGAGCAGAAAGTTGAGAGAGTTCCCATTTACCCCAGCTCCCACATATGCACAGCTTCTCTGACTATCAACTTCCCCCACCAGGGTGGTGCATTTGTTACAGTCAATGATCCTATATTGACACATTATCACCCAAAGTTCATAGTTTATTTACATTAGGGTTCTCTTTTGGCATTGTACAACCTGTGGATTTTGACAAATGTATAATGGCATACATCTGCCATTGTAGCATCATGTAAAGTAATTACACTGTGTTACCTTTTTGGGGATCAGGGTGTATATTTTAGCCAACAACTTGTGTGGTTCAAATTATTAGAGAAGGCCATTTTATTGTAGTTAGGTTCCATGATGAGACTGAACAGGTCCCCCCCCCCCCCCCATTTCTTTTTGGTAACTGGAGAATTTTTATTCAGCCAACCCTTTGAGTAAGGGCATAGACTTCTGAAGATTTACCATTATTCAAGTTGAGAGCAGGGGGTAGTTTCAAGTCATCAACCTGTGTAGAGTCCAAATTTCCACCATATCCCATTAAAATCCAAGTCTTCTGACTACTGAGATTAACAAATACCCCCCAAAGAAGTCAAAGATGAACAGTCTAAGCACTCCTATTTTAGCATTATGGTTCCTATGAGTTCAACTGTGCATTTATAAGAATGTTTGTTATGTTTATCTCTCCAGAAATTATCATTTCTTTGTCTGTTTTTTAATGGGGAAATATATAGTCTGTTGTTATCAAGGAAAGATAAAGGTTCTGGGTTCTTAAATTTTTTTTTTTCAAAGATTTTATTTCATTATTTTTAGAAGGAGGGGAAGGGAGAGAGGCAGAGAGGGAGAGAGATATCCATGTATGGTTGCCTTTCACCTGCCTCCAGCTATAGACCTGGCTGGAGACCTGGCTTGCAACCTGGTTCTGTGCCCTGGCTGGGAATCGAACCTGCGACCTTTGGGTTCGCAGGCCGGCACCTTATCCACTGTGCTACCAGCCAGGGTTGGGTTCTTAAAATTTGAAAGATCAAAAGGCATATTTAATAATGGAGATGTTTACTTTATAAAAAAGAATAAACAGAGAAAAAGTATAGTTTTATAATAGATTACATTGTGTCATACCTACAGAATAGTACAAACATTGGTAGGAAACAGGAAAGGATTAGGAGGGTTTAAAGTTGAATTATTTAATATGTTATATGATAAATATCATGTTTGGACAACTTCACTTATGTAATAGAGTACCAGAAAATAAGCCTTGTGTTTACAATATTAGGTAAGAAAGAGTATTCAGCAAATTTAAGTGGATGAATGAGAGAATGGGTGATGGGATGGCTATTATGCACCTCAATTTAAAGGAGACTTGAAAAGCAGCCTCCTGCAATCTTAGTGGATGAGTTGCAGCACAACAGATGTTGGTGCTCCTTCCAGATCCCCTCAGTACTCAGCATTCTGATAGCTCATTACTGCAAACACCTGCCTCTTTCTGCGTGAGGACTTCTCTGTCCCCAGCAGTGTGCTTGACCTATATACAGGTCAGGGAGTTAACACCTCTACAAAAAACATGGAATTAGTGAGCGAGAGCCAGAACGTCTTGGCTCCGTACCCGTTTCCTCATTCCTCCATTGAACATCCAGCATCCACTCCTTCCTTCCTTGTCTGGCCACTCTTCTCCACCAGCACTTTCCAATTAGCAGTAATTGGTTTATGTTAGTCAGATTTAACAATCAGTTTCTAATGGTACCCAAGCCTTATCTTTCTCAATTTTGATCAATGCTTGAATAAAAATACCAAAAGTTTCTTAATTGATTTGAAGAAGACATAGCATTGGTTGTACAGTATCTGCAGTGTGGCCTGACTGATCTTTTTCTCCTGTTGGGCAACAATAGGAGTCTGGCCACTTACTTTCCCAACACCGGCAAGGGAACCATGGACTTGACCTCAGCTGTGGCCAGCTGCTTCCAGCTCAGTCAGAGCCTCCAACCCACACTGGCCCAGTGCTGCCTCATCCTATGGCGTCCTTCCCAGGAACAAGACTTGATCATCCTGAGAGATGCCATCCAAGAACCTTTACTTGGGTGACTGTCTCCTGGCCCAAAGTTGAGTGTGTGGCTCAAACAAAGAACAGCACATCTGCCACTGCACTTAAGGTCACTACCATGACCACCAACAGAGTTGATAAAGAGGAAGGAGTGAAGTTGTCTGCTGCATCCCACATCACTCCACGCTATTTTTAATAGGCTGGAAATGGATATAGTCAAACCAAATTTTACATTAACAGATTAAGATGCTGCAATTGAGTCTCCTCAAATGTATGATATTATCATTGTGTGATACAATTTTGGAGGTATTAGTTAATAATAAACATAAAGTTAGTTGCTGTTTGTGAATGCTGAAAAAGCAGGTATGATTATGGGTTAGATTAATATGCAGACCAAGGGAAGAGAAAGATAAGTTTATTTTAACAATAAACAGGCAATACTATTATGAACATCTTAGTTTTGATAGAATGGAAACAATTCCCTGACTGCTGTAGAAAGGAGTCCAAAGGCAATTGGAAATATTTTATGAAAAAAGGTGAAGTGAATATGATTTTTAATGTAAAAAGTGTATCATGGGGACATCTGTAAGAGTGTCAAAGAGAGAAAAGAATCAGAGAACTGTCTTCAATGTTTAAAAATCTGTGGGAGAGAAATTAGACATGGCTTAATGGCTTTTGGAGCCATTCATGTCCGTATTTACCCAGTGTTTAATCCAATGCCTTTCATAGAATAAGAGCTTAATCAATGTTTGGTGGATGAATAAAATATTAATGACACTTCATATTCATCTCACTTAACTGTGCTATTGAGAGACACATACACTTTTCACTTTCCAGTGACTACCTATATTTTTCGTACCTCACATGTGAGGCCATTCTTTGGATAACGAAGTCAGGGTGTGGGACCAATGTTCTGCCCTGTGAAATAGCTCCCACAGAGTTGCGATTCTGTAGATACAAACTATAATGACTGCAAAGTTGAAATCTCTTGTTAAATACAGCCTCCATTTTCCTAATCTCTTTCATATAAATTCTCTTTGAGTTCATTATCTATAGCAGTAACAAATGCTTGTGGTAATGGTTGCTTCAGTCCATTGTGCTGGATGTTATATTTTCCCTCCACATTCTGTTTGGGTTATACCATGCTTCAATACATTTAACTCTTCTTAATATATCAATCAAATTTATGGCATATGGGAATAAGTCCACTGACTTCTGTTATTACCCTATGTCTCCGATTTCCCAATCATTTTATTCCTTTTTTAACAGCATATTTCAGGATGCGAATCAGATTAAATTGGACCATAAAAACTATATAATGCAGATCTTTGCTTATGCATTTTGGAGCGCTTCTCTCATCTAGACCAGTGGGACAAATGGCTGTTTTAATTTTCTGCCTTAAATACATACACTCTTACTTATTGTGCTACTGTGAGGAGGCAGGCATCCTGCTGTGTGTCCTTCATTTCCTGGATTGGTGGCCTTTCTTCCCAAATGCTCTGCTCCTCTCCCCAAATTCAGTTTAGCAGCATTGCTGGCTGCTGGCTGCCCCCTCAGCCTCCCTCCTGCTGTTTTAGGGTTTGCATCCTACTGTTTTGCAAAGTCTGTGCACTTGTCTGCACATCCTACCAGAGAGCAAAAGTTTTATCCTCAGCACTTCATACTGTGCTTAGCACAGGATAAACATTTATTGATTATGTGATGAATATTTGTTCAGAGTAACGCATTTTTAATATTCAGAAGTCACTTGTATTTATTTTTAATTGAATTTATTGGGGTTACATTGTTTATGAAATTAAATAGGGTTCAAGGGCACCATTCTATAATATGGCATCTGTGTATTGCATTGTATATTTGCCACCCAAAGTCAAATCTCCTTCTAGAACTATTCTTTTTCTTTTCTATTTTAAAATTTTATTTCTTGATTTTTTTTTTTTTTTTTTTGAGGGAGAGAAGGGGGTAGAGAGAGAAAAGGAGGATGGGAGAATGGAAGAGAGAGAGACATCAATTTGTTGTTCCCCTTGCTTATGCATTCATTGGTTGCTTCTTGTAAGTGCCCTTAATGAGGATGGGCTTCCCAATCTTGGTTTTTCGACGCTCTAACCAAGTGAGCTACCTGGCCAGGGCTGAGACAATAAATTTTCAAAAGGTAATTTGGCTTTAGGAAAGAGCCATTGTTTTGTTTCTAATATTCTTCCTCATTTTGTTTCCTCTCTCAGCATAGTTGAACCTGAAATTATAGCCAGTAGTATACCTCCATTTTAGTGCACATTTTACACTTGATCTTGTACTTTGTGTTCTTCTGGGGTTGATTCACTCACAACATTACAAAACCAGACTTAGAAAACATAGATTTGGAAGACACCCTTGTTCTTTTTGTTTTGTTTGTTTATTTATTTATTTATTGTCAGAGGAGTAAGCTTGCACAAAGTCAGCTAGCTTCTTTGAAGTCCGTTTCCTCACATGTGAAAGAGCAGAGGATGGGATAATCCCTAAGGTGTGTTCAAGAGAAAACATTCTTTAATTCTATGATTGAGAAAAGTTTTCTATAAAAGCTCGATATTCCTTTGTGCACCCCTCTCTACCCCCTGCAAAGGCACCCTGATCATTCTTCCTTTTCTTTGGGTCTGATTGTCTCTTCTTGTTTATAGCTGCCACTAATTTGCTCGTTTGCTTCCTGGAAAATAGCTAATTAAAACCCACTTCAGCTAACAAGCTGACTGGGACCATGCAAATGTCACTCTCTGCTGTCTGCTATTTCCCTTTATCCTTTATGTTATTAGTGTTGTTTTTCCCTCCCTCTGTTACCGAATGCAAAGATGGATTTAGCGCCCTCCTCACAGGTGCGCACGGGTGCAGGCGCCACCATCCTGGGGAGCGCTGCTGTGTTACTGCACGCCAGCACTTTGAGTGTTATTACCCCTGACAGCTAATGGCTTCAGACTGCATTGCTTGTTAGCGCTAGATTTTTGAACAGCTTCATCTATCTTTTTGTTTTTACAGTGACTGGCCACATTAAGTATATGTGTCTGAGTTATTAGCCCCGTCTGTTCGTCGCCTACATTTCATTTGGTGTAGGGTTCTTTTTCTCTCTTTAAAATTAGTATGTATTGTCATCCACATACTTCAACACATCGACTTTTGTTATAATTATGCTGTCATCATTGTGCTTCCACACATTTGCTAATTTATTGTAGCTAAATTAGACCTAATATTAGCAATTTTGCAGCTGTTCCTTTAGAATATATGAGCATTGTCCTGAAAGTATCGAGCCAATGTATCAATATAATTTAAAGTCTGTGCTCAATACTTTCGGGACATACCCATACATTTGTAGGTTATTTAGTAATTACATTCCACAGTGGAAAAAAAAAAAAAGAAGAAGAAGAAGAAGAAGAAGAACTCTGTTTTCAAGAAAGAGAGAGGAAAGGTGGGGGAAAAGGGGATTAAATAAAAACAAAGTTATCTGAAAATGAAGAAGAAAATTAAACACACACATTGCAAAAAAGATTTAAGAGAGTAAACAAACAGAACTGAATGCTTATGGAGGGCTCTGCAATCCAAAAGGCATGCGCATTAGGTCAGAGCCTTGCAGCAAGCAAGCCTTCTCCCAGAAAGGGTTTTCCCTGCTATATTCTTCCCCTACCATGAACATGCTACCTATCAGAGTATAGAGCCAGCTGGGGCCAAATGTGCTAATGAACCTGGTGGGAACTACAGGATGGGCAGGAACCCTCTTCAGATAAACGTTTGCCACACTTGCAGATCTCTGTTGATAGTGACCAAGGGACAATGAATACTGGCTGCAGCTTGCAAGCTTAAACACCAGAAGTCCTCAGTGGGACTCCTACAGGTCCTTGAGGGCCCAGAGTCTCCATTCCCCTGCTCCATGGGCCCTCAAGCCTATCCTTGAGCAGCTGTGCCCCTCCCATCCCAGCCCCCAATGAACCCCTTGCCTGCTCCCCACACCAGTATCCTGGTGATCTCTCACAGCAAGGCTGCCCTGACACTACTTACTGGAAGAGCTGAGCAAAGACTACTACAAGGACACGATAGTAGGGTTTTTGTGTAAATTATAATGAAGAGGAGATGAAAATAGGCTGTGTGTAAAAACTGGTATCTGGACTATGGAAAACAGTATGGAGTTTCCTTAAAAAACTAAAAATGGAACTGCCTTTTGATCCAGCAATTCCACTACTAGGACTATTCCCAAAGAATCCTGAAACACCAATTCATAAGAACCTATGTACCCCTATGTTCATAGCAATGCTACTTACAATAGCCAAGTGCTGGAAACAGCCTAAGTGCCCATCAGTGAATGATTAGATGAAAAAACTTTGGTACATTTATACAATGGAATGCTACACAGCAGAAAGAAAGAAGGAACTCCTACCCTTGGCAACAACATGGATGGAACTAGAAAGTATTATGCTTAGTGAAATAAGCCAGTCAGTGAAAGACAAATACCATATGATCTCACCCATTACAGGACAATAATGAACAAAACGAACAACAAGCAAAACAGAACCAGATATATGAATACAGTGAATAGGCCTTCAGTGGGCAGGGGGAAGGGGGTTGGAGGGAGAGGGGAGCCGGGAGGAAGAGGCAGGGAAGGGGAGCAATTTAGACAAGAACCTAGTATGAAGGAACCATGGACATGGACAACATGTGGGGTTGACTTTGTGGGGGAATGGGTGGGTGGGGAAGAGGACAGAGGGGAACAAAAAGGGGATGGATGTAATACAACAACAATAAAATTAATTTAAAAAACCCAACCCTGGTATATGGTATACTTCAGCACAAGGCTTAAGTGATTTGGTTTAAAAACATATCTGAATGGGAGATAAAGAAATGAGAATGATTTAGATATTTACATTGTTTAAAATAATAAACAGCTTTAAATGCGGTTTCCTGCTTTGATGATATCTGGAGATGATATTCAAAGGAATTGGAAAAAAGTGCCTGCAGTGTGTTCTCTCTATGTATTTGGCATTTTAATTAGATTATGAGAGTTTAACATGATACAGGCATATAAAATTATACAATATCAGTTTGTGTATAATATGTGACATAGATAAATGGTCTAGGAAATGGATTCTCCTAGGACACAAACTGCCTGCTTTGAGTAGTTGCATATTTTGGGTACTGTTTAATATGCGGAGTTAGTAATCCATTTAATGGGACCTTTGTGGTCTAAAAGAATTCACAAGATATCCCAGGATAAATGGTCCTATTCCTAGGAGGTAACAGTAGGAGAAACTTGCTCAACAAGTACGGCTTGTTATGCAGATTATTCCATGTTTTAATGGATTCAAAAATTATGTACAATGATTTAAACAAAACAAGATAAAACTTATAATGGCATTGATGTCCTGACATTGAGAATATATCCTAAACAAATCTGTTCCCTTGGGGTAATATGCTGCTAACATATTAGAGATTTGGGCATAGCATTCCTCTTAGATATTCATATTTTCTTTCCAATTAGATCGTAAGATCATTGCTGAGTGTGCCTAACTCTGACTGCCGTCTTCTGCTTCTTCCTCAGTAGAGCTAAATATCTCATTTCTCTTTTCCAGTTAACCAAAGCCTGCTCTTCTGCCCTTAGAATACACAGCAAATTGAAAAGGCTAAAACATTTCGCACCGTTACTTCTCACTTGAGTTTTGTAAGAAGCTCCATTAAACTTAAAAATGACATTCTAGTTGTGGGATTTGGGAGAAAGTCAGTAAGTGAGAGAGACAAAAATTTGAGTGTTTTGGAGCTTATGAAACCAAAGCAGACAGACAATTATGGATGCATAACCTGGCTTTTTCACTTTAAAAGAATAGTGGTCTTACTGAAACTTGCAAGGCCATCAGTAAACAGAACTTCAGCTTTGTAGACGGTGGGGACAGTCTCAGTTGAAATTTAAGATCATGTTGATTTAATAAGTAAGGCTTAAAAATTAAAGAGATAGTAAGCATTCCAAAACATCAATAGCAAGTTGAACAAACAAACAAACCTATCAGGACCTCTCTATGCTTTGGTATTGTCCTTTTGAGCTCATATTGGATTGAAACACCATCGTGATATATCCTTTGTATGAGTGTTTTGAGTACAGAGAACTAGTAGAATTGAAATGACAGGAGAAGATGGCCTGTCATTCTCCTGATAATCTTTTTTAGCAGCAATTTTCAACCTTTTTCATCTCATGGCACGAATAAACTAATTACTAAAATTCTGTGGCATACATACCAAAAATATTGTCAATCTGACAAAAAATAGGTATAATTTTGATTCATTCATATGGAAAGCTGTTGTGTTGGAGGTTAGATTATTAAAAAATGTAATAATCTAAGGAAAAAGAAGTCAGGGCCCTTGACTTTTCTAAAGACATGTTTTAAAATTTCTTACAGCACACCTGTTGAAAATCGCTGGTTTATAGACTCCTGGCCCTATTCCATAGGACTCGACTGCCTTAACCTAGCTTTGCCCCCTGGGACAGCTGGTGTTGAACACTGACAGTATCACCTGTATCAAGAATCTAAAATTGATTAAATTAAAGCCTCCTTCCTTCCCCTACAACACAATCTACCTCCTTAGGATCACAGAAATAGGAGAATGTTCCCACTGGACCTTCTTTGTCTAATCTCTATAGCTCTAGGGTAAGCTGCCCACCCAGATACCAAGGCAAGAGAAAATGACTGATAAAAGCAGACAGTAGACTTTGAAATTTACCAAATCTCCAGGACAATTTGGAGGCTACTTCCTGGGACAGAGCCTACTCTCTTAATCAGTCGGGCTCAAAGACTTAAACCCATTTCTGTTGTATCTCCTTGGTCAGTTTTCTTCTGTGTTCCAGATTATGTGGCATTTGTTATGCAGTGGCCAGAGACACTTTCAATTATTTCTTACAGAAGCTATGTCTTTAATTTTGGTTTAGTTTCTTACTACATCAGTTTTGCCAGTTTTATTCACAGAGCATTGTAATTTTTGCTTTCATTAATTAGTAGTAGTTAATTATTGTGTTTAAGTTCTGTATAACTCTGGGTAGAATTTATCCACCTAATATTTATTGAGCAATTACTAAGTGACTGGCATATTTTTCATAGGCAAATATGAGATATCAAAAGGCTCTTTTGACAGAAAATCAGAGTCTGAAATACTCAATATTTTATAGGCTTCATCCACAGCTTTTAATTTTCTGCCTTCACATCATTTATATGGGCAATATACTCATCAATAACTTTGATCATGGCATGATCTATTTCTTAATAGTGGAGAAAAGTGGAGAATAGGTTAAAATATTCCCCTGTGATGATTCAAGATTTTTTGGCCCCAAGAAAATGTGAAATAGCTTTGAAAAATCTGTTACCACCTTTATTTGCCTCCAATTTTTTAACATCATGCCAGAGATTTTGATTTACCTCTTTATGGTGTATAGCAGGTGTGCTTTATTTCTTTCATTTTGAGAATTATGGCACTCTAGAATGAATACAAATTAATATATACATCATTAGTGATGAGATTGTTAGATATTTTAAATATAAGCAAATAAAAATAGGCAAAGTATGACCATGCATTGTTACTAGCATGAGGAAAGTAGTGTCTTGCTTGACTAGATCATCCGGTGGATAAATTTTAGACTAGAGTGAAGAGTAGGAAAGTCTATGAGAGTCCTGGTGAAGTGCTGCGTTAAGAGCTCTAAGAAGCCAGGTGGAGCTGCTTGGTGGCTGGGGAGAAGCATCGAAGCTGTAGAAGAGTGTTTATTAAGAGCTTGTAGGGCCCAGTGGTGCTGGGCCTCAGGTTTTTGCTGAAAATCACCACTGGCTTTAACAAGGCATTTATGAAGACCTAGCTTTTGAATTTCCACATTTATTCTGTTTGGCCTGTTGTCTCACTCTGTATAGGAGTGTGTATGTATGTGTGTGTGTTACGTGTCCAATATTGATCTCGGAGAGGAAACTCTCAGTTAATTTCCTCTCAGAGATCAATGAGCAGAAACTGAACTGCAAACTTATATGATACCCTCCAAATTTAGGACTAGATAAGGGCTAAAAGGTAAAACATTCAGGAAAACATTGGGCTTTGGATTTCTGGATATCTTGCAAAAGTCTCAGATTGTGTGATAAAATTACAGTACTTTCATTCACCTTAACATGAGTTGTTAAACAGTGTTTTTCAAACTTTTCTACTAAAGTAATCTTAAAGCATCCCCAATGGCAGAAAAGGAGAGCAGAGAATTGGGGGAGGGTAGTGGGTAGAAACCAGCTGCTGGTTTCTGAGTACAACAGCCACTATTTTTTGGAGTCTGGTATTTTTGGAGTCTAGTATTTTATCTTTATAATTATTGTGAGGTTTCCATTCTATTTAGCAATCTATTCATGGTTGTTCTATCTTAAGTGTTTTTTACCAAAAATACTTAAATATCAGAAGAAGTCCCATATTTTGATGTTTTAATGATTATCAAATGAGCTATCTAAAAAACCAAAATAAAATAAAATGCTGTGTAAGCATATTTGTATCCCATTTTGGTAAGAACCACCTTTATTTATTATTGTTTTCTGAAAGGAAGTTATGAGGAACATTTTTTAAAAAGGAAAGGTTAATGGGAATTTTATGAAAGATCATTGTTGTGATTATCTTGGGAGCAAATGATATGAGAGCTATTAACTTAGGCTTAGAATGGACTCCAATAGAGATAGTTTTGTATTGGCCTGCAAGTTTGATTATAAGAGCATTTTTTCCTACTACTTCAAAACTTTCTATTGCCTAGCAACCTAAATCAGTTTGTATCCCTCTTTGTCTAATTGAAGCAAGGAAGTTATAAAGAAGTAATGTGACATAGCACTTTGGGAAGATAGAGCAGTGAGAAGTAGACATAGTTTTTGACAGAGAAAGCAAAAGAGAGAACATTTGAAATCTGGGCCACAACTCTGAGGTTTGCCTAATGCACCAGCATCTCCTTCTTGCTCAGAGAGGGTGGCCTTACAGTGAATTCAAACCTTTTATTTCTTTCTGGACAGGAGCTTGGTAGGGACTCATCCTAAAGGCTACCCAATTGTGTAATCCATCTGTCTCGTGACTTTGGATGGGAAAATTGGCATGGGGTTGGGAGGGCAAAGATGGTTAGTGTCATATTTGTCTTTGTTCATAAACTCAATTTTACCTCTTTTTCCTTTATAGAAATGTCTTCTGCTGAAAAAAGCTAAACTTCATTGGCTCAGGTGCAAGGGTTAGGATAGTTCCCTGTTTTGAATTCCCCTAAGTAGCCTGAGACCAACTGAAACAGACAAACAAACAAACAAAATCTAACACTTGGTGTCCTGTGTTGAAGGCTTTGTGCTGCCCACTTTCAGGGCCCCACAGAAAATAATGCCAAGTAGATATTTTGGGGGTATAACCTTTTATAGAGCATATATTGACCTGAAGCAATTTACTAATCAGGCTGACCATGCTTATTCACTCAGAGATACCAGAAACTTGGTAAATTTTGATGAATATATTCTTTAAGAGCTAAACTCAATGTCCCAATGGAATCAACTTTTAACATCATTTTGCAAGTTGAAAACAATTTTGAATATATTTTCTTAACATCAGTGGCAATAATATAAATTTCCTCAGGGCACTAGTTATAAAGACTAATTCCACAGGACAAGTATTCCATATTATGGCAGTAAAGGTGATATTGTAGTCAAAACGTCTTTTTAAAAGGGAAAAGGAATAAAAACAATCAGGTGTCTTCTTGCTTGGACAGAATGTATGTGCTTCTGACTCCTGGATAATTGTGTCATCTTTGTTTTATGTTTCAAAATTCTAATGTGGTAGGTGGATACAATGAAAATTCAATGTATATTGAATAAATCAAGGGACTGCTGATTTTGGTATTTCTGTTAGGAATAACGGAAATTCTTCAAACTCAGAACCTGATAAGTAATTTATCCATCCATCCAATTCTTCAAGATCAGCTACAGAGTTACCTGCACTAAATAACCAGAATAAAGGAACTCTGTAACTTTAGTATTGATTCAATGATCATTAACATACGTATAAGCTATTAAAGCTGTAGCTAAGATTTATTATGTTTTATACCAGGTTCTCAGAAGAGCCAAATATCTAATATATGTGAGAAAAAGTCCTGAGCCTTTTAAGATTTGTTAGAATTGGAACAAGGGAAGAGAAGACCTGATGGGGCAGTTAGGAATAGGAGTGGGTTTTTGTTGTTGTTCATGTGAGAGGAATAGCAGTGGCTTTAAATGCTGATGGGAATTAGCTAGTAAAGAGAAAAACATTGTCATATGAAGATGGGAAACTTGCTAGAGTGTTGTCATCCTTGTGTAGGTGGGAGGGCACTAAAGGCGGGTCTGGTTTTAGAAAGGCACACAGTGACAAGCAGGAAGGTGGAGCATGGAGATCCCATTTGGTAGGTTGGTAGATGTGGTTGGTGGTGGGAGATAGTAGAAGTTCCTGTGATTGTTTCACTTTCCTGAGGAAAGTCCGGTCATCTGCTGAGTGTAAAAATAAGAGGTGTCAGAGCAGGAGACAATAGTCTAGGGAAATGTATGAATTCTGGTAGCAGTAAGCCCTTATTTCAAGTTCAAGAGACCTGACATCATGTCAGTGTTTTGCTTTAATCATTTTAGACACATAGCGAAGAACAATTAGATTTAATAAAAATGTGGTTTATTAAGCTAATACTTTGAAGTGAAAGGCAGTTAAGGAGTTGAGAGTGAGTTGGGAGCCACAGCACTAATGGGAAATAACCTGTGAATGAACAAGAAAGGGGAGTGGATGGTATAGTCCTGCTGGTGATTCAAGGTTGGAAGTCAAGAAACAGAATAGGTCGGGAGTGGTGAAGACTAGGTCAAATGGTTCAGCAAATGGAGGCAACAATATAACACCCTTGAGAAACCCATAAAAGATGAAGTGTCTCCAAGAAGACTATTTTTGTGATCTGATATGAATAGCCATGTAATACTGAGTGGCAGGCAGGAGGCTTAGAACCTTACTGCCCGCAACTGGCTGTGCGCCTCTGGGCAGTAGTCTGGCCTCTCTCATCAGATTTCCTAATCTTTGTGTGGGTGTCATGATCCGGCAGTGATTAAGAGACTCTCTTCACAGCTGTGTGCGCCTGTGGCAATGGTGGCAGTGGTGGCAACCACCACTCATGGCATGCTGGCTGTGGGGCAGCTGCTGGGCTAAGCACCTCCTTGCAACAGCCATTTGAAGTGTGCACATTGACTGACAACCCAGGACCAGAGAGCTCAACTATCTGGGGCAAGGTCACACGACTAGTAAGTGGCAAAGTTGGTATTGGGCCTGGGGGAGGGGCTACCCCAGAGTCCTGACACTGACACTGACACTGACGCGCAGTCCTGGCAAGTTGCCGATGACCATCCTTGTCACTCGTGCTCGTCTCTCACACCTAGTCTCAAGCCCAGTTTCCTCAGAATGACCTGGGCAGCCTAAAAATCTTTACACCATGGGCCCACTCCAGACCCACTAAATCACTCTCTGGGATGGGGTACTGGTATTTTTAAGACATTCCAGGTGATTGCTGTGCCTAGGTGAGTTTGAGAAACCTTGCTTCTAGCTCCACTCAGAGGCACCCACATTTCAGGAACTTTCTTATCTACTGGCCTGTTGCTGCCTGGTCCAACCCCTCCATCCTGATCTGGTCCTGTGGACCCTTCCTCTTTCCAGGGCCTCATAGTTCTGTCCATGCTCCTGACCATTTCCTCAGGGTAACACACCCTTCCCCTCACATATCCTGCTCTCTTGCCCTAGGGCTTCACCCTCCTCCTGGAATGGGCACCCATCCTACCCTGGGTCAGATCATTTCCACCCCCATTTCAGCCCCCTATCACACCTTCCCCTATGGAGGTCTTTCTAAGTGATCTGGTGGGCACCCAACAGGGGTCAGAGGCTGCTGAGGTGCTGAGAATGTAGCGGTTCCCTGCTTTGATGCATTAACCCTCTACTTGTAGAGGGGAGTTTAGGAGCTGGGGAAAAGGTCATGGTGATACACTAAAGGGGCTATGGTACTAGCTGTTTACCAGCTGGTCTGGAAATATTTCAACATTTTAATAATATGTACCACTACGCTGGTAAACATTAATCTTGGGTATATGTGTCACCGAGAATTGGCTTGTTGATTCTCATGGCCACTGTCCTCACAGGGCTCAGTCATCTTCCCTACCCCACAGCCCAGGTCATTGCTCTTGCCATTCCCTCTTCCCCACCCTCATCAGCACTCTCCTGTCCATCCAGGCAAGCAGGAGCACTGTGGGAGTTCTGAGGCCTGGATGTGGTGGTAGCCCATTTTTGGAACAGAAGGAAGAACAGGGGTCTTTGAGCTGCTCATGGCACCTTTCAGCAGTGAAGCCAGAGGGGCAGGTGCAGAGAAGGCTGGTGGCTGTAGGAGAGGGAGTGCTGGGAAGCCTGGGAGGGCCAGGAGCAGAGCTTGGCAGCTGCCCCCACTGGCAGAGCTGGGCATCCTGGCAGCAGTCAGGAAACTGGCATGTCTCACCCAGGAAGCCAGGAGCACACATGAATAGTGGGGAGAGGAAAATTCACATCACTGGACACTGTTGCCTTCTCTCCCACCTTCTTCCCTTTTTTGCCTTCATTTGTTTCCTTTCATTTCCTTCACCTTCTTCCTCCATTCTCCTCTCCTGCTCTCTCTCCTTCTTTCCATCTACTGGTCCACCCTCCCAGACATACTCACTGGCAGGTGCCTTGGCTCTGAGTTGGGCTCAGGCAGGTGCCTCCATTGGCACAGGGTTCTGAGAAACTCCCATAAGGCAGCCCTAGGGAAGGGGACACATATGAACTGGGAGTGGGAAGCATTGTGCCCCACCTGATCCCCAGGTACTCCAGGGGACCTGCCTGCAGCAGCCCCATGTGTGCTCTTGACCACCATTAGCCCCCATACTCCTGTTCCTGGTCCTCATGTGGTGCCTGCCTCAGCCTCCTAGGTCCCAGGTCTCTCACTTGCTGTCCGCCCCTGCTTCCTGTTTTTACTCTGGCCTCTCAGTCCGTCCTCAGGATCCATCCTTGGAAACAAGTCAGCAGGGATCAGGAAGGACTTTAAGGGAGGTGAAAGGCTGAGCCAGAGAAAGGATTTCCTCTCAGAAGGGCCCAGCATTGAGCCATGGAGGAACAGGGGAGAGGGAGGCACAGCTGGATGGGGAAAGGGACTTGGTGGGCCCTCGACCTTTTCATCTGTCCATCTCCTGCTCCCCTCAATCTCTTTCCTTACCAGGGGTCTAGTCTGTTGTTCTTCCTCTTCAAAATGAGCCTGCTGTCCCCCAGCTCCGAGGGAGGACTTGGTCTTCCCTGGGGGTGCGCACGCTGTCATCCATCTCCCAACAGCCTCCACCTGGCACCAGGCCCACAGCCTTGGCCTGTGCAGATCCAGCAGCAGAATCTATCCCCATTAAGGAGGAGAGAGTCTCCCCCATCCAGTGTTGCCTCAAAGCACGGTGCTTGGTCCCTGGCTCCTAATCCATGAGCTACCTCCTAGGGAAGATGGGTCCCTCCACCTCTTCCACCCTGTGCCTCACCTCTGGTCTTCATGACCAGACAGCACAGTGGCAGCGGCAGCAGCAGCACCAACAGCAGCACAGGGGGATGCATTCCAGAACCTGACCCCACAGAGCCCTCCCTAAGTCAGAAGCCACCTCTTCTGCTCCCACAGCCCCTCTTCCTCTTCCTCCATCTGCCTGCAAGCCTCATGTCTGAGCTGCTTTCTGAGTCACACCTCACATCTGAGCTGCTTTCTGAGTCACACCCTGTCCTCAACACCTTAGTGAAGGGGGAGGGAGGAGGGACTTTGAAGGGGATGAGGAAGGAGCTTACAGTTATGACAACTGGGAATAGAATAGAGTGTCTGGAAGGCTGGTGATGGGAGGGGAGAGCTGGTCTGGTTGGGGCCCCTGGGGATAGTTTCAGCCCTTTCATGATGTGCTCTCTTTTCTAGAGATGGGAATTGCAAGGTGGCCACCTGTGCTCTGGGTGGGTTAAGACCTAGAAACAGAGGTGTGGGGTGATGGTAGTTCTGCTAGTCCTCTTCTTAGGAGAGGATGCTTCTTTTTTGAGGTCACTACAGATGATTCTCAGAGATTCTGCAACTTTTCATAACTTAAAACTATTATCCTTGGCAGAGGAAACCCAGGGGACTTCTGGTCTTTAACTTGGCCCTTACCGGAGCTTTTCTCCTTTTGGGGAATGAGCAAGATGCCAGCTGGTGTGGGAGGAAATCTTGGCCTTCCTTTAGAGGGGAATGCACAAGACCATCGTCAATGATAAACGATATCCTCAACACTCAATTTTGCAGTCTGGATTATTTATAACAAATACTGTATTTGGATTTTTCTCATCCCCCATGTCTCTCTCCTACTGCTGATGTCCCTGCGATACAAGGGATTCCTGTCATTGACATTGACTTTAAAAATCAGAGTAAAAGCCCTGGCTGGTAGCAGAGTGGATAAAGTGCCGGCCTGTGAACCCAAAGGTCGCAGGTTCGATTCCCCAGCCAGGGTACATAACCAAGTTGCAAACCAGGTCTCCAGTTAGGTCTGTAACTAGAGGCATGTGAAAAGCAATCATACATTGATGTCGCTCTCCCTCTCTGCCTCTCTCCTTTTCCCTCTTTCTAAAAATAATGAAATAAAATCTTAAAAAAAAAAAAAATCAGAGTAAATAGCCCTGGTTGGTGTAGCTCAGTGGATTGAGCATTGACCTGTGAACCAAAGGGTTGCTGGTTCAATTTCCAGTCAGGGCACATGCCTGGATTATAGTCCAGGGCCCCAGTTGGGGGTGTGTGAGAGGCAACCACATGATATTTCTTTCCCTCTCTTTCTATCCCCCTTCCCTTCTCTCTAAAAATAAATAAAATCTTAAAAAATAATAAAATCAGAGTAAATAAAATCACAAAAGAATATTCATTGCCCTGACTTAATCTTACCTTACTGAATAAACCCTGGACTTTGGGGTCACCACACCTGGACTTCCTCTGCTAGCAAAGGACTAAGAATCAGGGAGGCTGCAGATGTGGCAGCAGCAGTGACAGCCAGCATGAGGAGCCCTCCTGAAGCCTGGTGAATGCTTAGCAATTTCTTCTGCCAAGGAATGTACTTTGCCAGCAATATTAAAATTAAAAAAATTTAATTCTCACCTGAGGATATGTTTATTGATTTGAGAGAGGAAAGAGGAGAGCGAGATCAATGTGAGAGAGAAACATCGATTGGTTGCCTCCCATATACATCCTGACTGGAGGATTGAACCTGAAACCTAAGTATGTGACCTGACTGTGGATTGAACTCACAAACTTTAAGTGTGCAAGGTGATGCTCCAACCAACCGAGCCACCTGGCCAGGGCACCAGCCCCTTAAAAAAATTATTTTGAAATAATTTAAAACTCAAATAAAAAGGGCAATGGCACTAAAAATAATTCCAGGATACTCTTCACTCAGATTCACCCTTTTATATCAATTAACCACATTTGTTTTATCATTATTTCACTAAATACACATTAGAAGTTTTTCTGAACCATTTGAGAGTAAGTTGCACACAAGATACCCCCCTACTGGTAAATATATTGGTGTGAATTCATAAGAATAAGAACAAGAACATTCTTTTTTTTAAAAAAAAAACATATTTATTTATTTTTAGAGAGAGTGAAAGAGAGGGAGAAAGAGAGGGAAAGAAACATTGCTTGGTTGCCTCTCCAACCAGGCACCTGGTCTGCAACTCAGGCATGTGCCCTGACTGGGAATCGAACCAGTGATCTTTCAATTCACAGGCCAGCATTCAATCCACTGAGCCACACCAGCTGGAGTAGGCCCTTCTTTTTACATACCATAGGTCAACTACCAAAATCAGGAAGCTGTTAAACAAAAAATGTTAATGTCCATAGCTGAAAGTCTTTTTGTTCATTACAATATTTTTTCATTTGTTTTTTAGAGAGGGTAAGGGAAGGGGAAAGAGAGGGAGAGAAACATTAATTAGTTGCCTTCTTGTACATGCCCTGCTAGGGGACCAAATTCAAAACCCAGGCATGGGCCCTTGGCAACCCCTCACCCTTTGGGACAATGCCCAATCAACAAAGCTACACTGGTCAAGGCCTGAAAGTCTTTTTAAAAGAAAAGATTTAGCCCTGGGTAGCTCAGTTAGTTAGAACATCCTCCCCATATTTCAGGGTTGCTGGTTCGATCCCAGGTCAGGGCACATAAAAGAATCAACCAATGAATGCATTAATAAGTGGAACAACAAATCAAGGCTTCTCTCTCTCTTTTTTTCTCTCTCTCAAATCAATAGTTAAAAAAAAAAAAAAAAGTTATTAGACCATTGATAGCCAAAACAAACAAACAAAGACCAGCTTTAGGGCCTGCAGCCTAAACCCCCAGTGGCATGGCTAGGTGGTGTGGATGAAAAGGGACCACATCCTAAGTATGATAAGCTCAGGAGAGGCCTTTGTGTTGGCCTTACAAACTCAAAGACTTAAAGTAACCACATAGGATGGCCTGAAATGAAACATTTCTAACTAAAAGCAGGTCATGGTAGGTAGTCATGTTCTAGGCTAGAATCTTCCCTGACAAACTGAGCCTTTCTATTATCTTTTTGCATCTATGATAACATTCCTTTGGAATATCAAAGTAACTTTTTTTGGGCCCTCCCAGGCACAACAACCACACCAGAGCAAAGACCACAAATCCCCTCATTGTTATTGTTATGTTAATTGTTGACTGTTAACTGTATCTATAACAGAGGTGGTGTCAGGATCCCCCTGGGGAGGTGTTGGGGCATGGAGCCTCATAGAGGCCAGGCCAAGACTGTAAGACCTGACAGGAAAGCCAGGAAAGCTGGGTGCATACAGGCCTTGATGCTATAGCCAGGGGCCCCAGTGGGAATCTGGCCATGAGAACATTCCATATAACCTTTAAGGCTTGCCCTATGCCTTAAACTTACTTGACTTGTTTACTGTACCTGCAGCAGATGTTAAATCTTAACCTGCATGTAACCTTACCCTTCCTATTTTTATAAGCCACCTGAAGTTCTTGGTGTCATCTTGTCTAGCAGATAATACTCTGAAGCAGGACCTCTGCATTTCTTTCATTGTTGTATAAAGATAGCAACTCCTTTTCTATAGAATATTCTTCCTTCACAAAGATTTATAGTGTGTACGTGCACCCCCAACCTTGTATACTCAATAAAAGCCTTTGGAGAAAGGCAATCAGGGCATTTGTCTTTCAGACACTTGCTGGCCTTCTCTTCCTTAGCACAAGGTGCCTGGGAAGTCTTAATTTCATCTGTGGTACTGAGGGATCTCTGCAGGCCAGGGACTCCCACATGGTGAATCTGGGCAAACTACAAAAGTATGCCAGAGCTAGCACCTCTGCCCAAAAAGGAGTGTATTGCAGAAAGCACCAGAGAACTACAGACTACAAGCAGCCAGCTTGTAACATGCCCTGGGACAATGGTAAACAAAGCCAACACTGATTAGATCAGCCCTGTGTGTAGCCTGGTGTGGCTAAAGTCTCTGCTCTTTTCCAGAAAATGGCAGCCAGGAGATGGTAAGAGACACTTGCAGCTGATGAACACAGCAGACATTAGCCCACATTAGTTGGAAAGCCAGACACAGAAGATCCAAGATGGTGGAGGAGGAAGTGGGAGCTACACTAACCTTCTCCCAAGGACCAATATGAAATTACAACTAAATTGTAGGAAAATCATGATGAATTACCAACACTAGTTGGAGAAAAGCTTTATAACCACGGATAGACAGAAGAAACCATTTACCACTATGTAACTGGTAGGGAATTCAGAGGAGGCATGAAAGGGCTGGCTGGGCTCCCTTGGGCAACAGGTAAAGTTCCTTCTGAGAAGTGTGGGGTCTAAACCTCAAGCTGGGCTCTCCAGCCTATAGCACCAGATCTGGAAAGGAATACAGATACCATTTTACTTTGAAAAGCAGCAGGGATTCTGTCTGACAGGAAGAGACAGCTGGAGACTTGGAGAGACTCTTAAAGGGACAATGTACAGAAGTTTCATTTGCAGCCACTTGTGCTGGGCTCTGGTGGAGGGAGGGCAGAGTAGACTAGAGACACTTGAGGAGAGTCTGGGGTTGGTGGCTCTAGGGAGAGACCTAAAGGAACAGCCACCAGGATTCCTGTGCTGAATCATCCCCCAAACTGCAGAAGCCATCTTTCTCAGGCAGAGCACTTCTCTCTGAATGGCATTAGCATGAGGGGAAGCAATAGCCCCATCCCCAGGAATTACTCTGCCCCACACTATGGAGCTTAACCAGCTTGAGTCTATACCATTGATTGGTTTAACAACTATAGCAGATCTCTGGAAACTCTACAAAACTGTAGCTGACCCTCTTGGGCCCAGTGCTGATAAAAGCAGGGCTTGATGCACAGCCTTGTTCTTTCTGCAGACAAACAGGCCTAGCAGAGAGAGCCACAAGCTATGCATCACTGATAGCTCCAAACAGGTTGACCAGGGCCAGTGACAAGCAGTGTCTAATCTACCTAATACATAGAAACAAATATAAAGTGGCAACCACAATTGGAAGAGAAAGGAACAGGGTCTAAATAAAAGAACAAGAGAAGTCTCTAGGAGAAGAGCTAAATGAATTGGAGGCAAGCAATGTATCAGCTAGAGAGTTTAGAGTAATGATCATAAGGATACTCAAAGCATGAAAAAATTATAGAAATCATTTTTAAAAATCAGTTAGAAATAAAGAATGCATATCTGAAATAAATAATACACTAGGAGGAATAAATAGTAGGTTAGATGAAGTAGAAGACTGAATCAGTGATTTAGAAGAAAAACATACAAGCAGAGCAGCAAAAAGGGAAAAAAAAAGATTTTAAAAAATGAGGAGAGGTAAGAAACATTTTGAATAACATGAAGTGTAACAACATCCACATCATGGGAATACCAGCAGGAGAAGAGAAATTAAGCAAGAAATTAAGGTCCTTTTTGAAGAAATAATGACTGAAAACTTCCCTAATCTGGTGAAGGAAAAAGGCACACAAGTCCGAGAAATCCAAAGAGCCCCAAACAAGTTGGAGCCAAGGAGGCTTACACTGAGAAACATCATAATTAAAATGACAAGACTTAAAGACAAGGAGAGAATCCTAAAGGCTGCAAGAGAAAAACAGGTAGTTAGACACAAGGGAGCACTAATTAGACTGTCATCTGATTTCTCAATAGAAATATTTCAGGCCACAATGGAGTAGTGTGTTATACTCAAGATGATGAAAAGTAGGCCCTACAACCAAGGCTAATTTACCTAGTAAGTATATCATTTAAAATGGAGGGAGAGCTTGGCTGGTGTGGCTCAGTGGATTGAGAGCTGGCCTGAGAACCAAAAGGCCACTGGTTCAATTCCTGGTCAGGGCACATGTCCTGGTCAGGGTTGTGGGCCAGGTCTCCATTTGGGGTGCACAAGGGACAACCACAAATTGATGCTTCTTTCCCTCCCTCCCCCTCTCTCTAAAAATAAATAAATAAAACCTAAAGAAAAATAAAATCAAAGGAGAAATATAGAGCTTTCCAGACAAGAAAAAGCTAAGGGAGTTTGTTAATACCAGTATTGTGAAAAATGTTAAAGAGTGTGCTTTATGAAGAAGTAAAAGATAAAGAAAGAAAGAAAAAAAAGAAAAACAGAAAACAACCACCTAACAATAAAATGGCATTAAATACATATCTACCATAATCACCTTAAATGTAAATTGCCTAAATGCTAAAAGACAGAGGGCAACTGAATGGATAAGAAAACAAGACCTATATATATGCTGCCTTCAAGAGACACATCTCAGATTGAAAGATACACACAGACTAAAAATAAAGGGATGAAAAAAGATCTTCTATGCAGATGGAAAAGAAAAATAAAACTGGGGCAGTGATACATATATCTGACAAAATAGACTTTAAAGCCAAAACTATAGTAAAAGAAAAGGAAGGACACCACATAACAACCCAAAAAGAGTTAAATCCTAGTTAGCATTTACACACCCAACACAGGAGCACCTAAATGTATGAAGCGAATCTTGATGGACATAAAAGGTTAGGTCGACAGAAATACAGTCATAGTCAGGAATTTTAACACCCCATTGGTTTCAATGGGTGGATCTTCCAGACAGAGAATCAACAGAGAGACAGTGGCCTTAAACACCACACTAGATCAAATGGATTTAATTGATATCTTCAGAGCATTTCACCCCAAAGCAGCAGAATAAATACTTTTCAAGTGCACATGGGATGTTTTCTAGGCTAGATCACATGTTAGGACACAACACAAGTTTCAGTAAGTTTGAGAAGATTGAAATCATATTAAGCACCTTTTCTGACCACAATGCTATAAAACTAGAAATCAATCACAAGAACACTGAAAAACATGCAAAGACATGGAAGCTAAATAACATGTTACTAAACAATGAGTGGGTCAATGATGATATCAAATAGGGAATCAAAATATGCCTTGAAAAAAATGAAAATGAGGACACAACAACCCAAAATCTGTAAGACACTGGGAAAGCAATCCTAAGAGGGAAATTCATAGTATTACAGGCCTATGTCGAAAACAAGAACAAGCTAAAATAAACTATCTAACTTTACACTTAAAGCAACTTGTAAAAGAATAACAAAGAAAGCCCAAAGTGAGAAGAAGGAAGGAAATAATAATGACCAGAGCAGAAATAAATGAAATAGAGCCTAAAAAGGATGCAAAAGATCAATAAATCTAAGATCTGATCCTTTGAAAAGATAAACAGAATTGACAAACTTTTAACCAGACTATTAAAGAAAAAACAAACAAACAGAGGACCCAAATAAATAAAATCAGAACTGAAAGAGGACAAATAACAACTGACACCAAACACAACAAAGGGCTGTAAGAAAATATTATGAACAACTATATGCCGACAAACTGGACAAAAGAGAAAAATTCCTAGAAACATACGGTCTTTCAAAACTAAACCAGGAAGAATCAGAGAGTCTGAATAGACAAACTATACCTAGTGAAATTGAAGCAGTCATCAAAAAACTCCCAACAAACTAAAGCTCTAAACTAGATGGCTTCACAAGTGATTTTACCAAACATTCTGGGAAGAACTAATACCTCTGCTTCTCAAACTATTTTATAAAATTCAAGAGGAGGAAAGGTTCCCAAACTCATTTTATGAGGTCAGCATCATCCTATTTCCAAAACCCAATAAAGACACTACAAAGAAAGAAAATTATAGGCCAATATTCCTAATGAACATAGGTGCTAAAATCCTCAACAAAATATTAGCAAACTAAATACAGAAATACATCTAACTTTACATTTAATACAAACTAAATACAGAAAGATCATACACCATGATCAAGTGGGATTTATTCTGGGAATGCAAGGTTGGTACAACATTCACAAATCAATAAATGTGATCCACCACATAAATAAAAGGAAAGACAAAAATCACATAATCATATCAACAGATGGATAAAAAGCATCTGATAAAATCCAACACCCATTTATGATAAAAATTCTCTGCAAAATGGGATTAGAGGGAACATACCTAAACATTATAAAGGCCATATATGACAAACCCTCTTCCAGCATCATACTCAACAGACAAAAATTGCAGGTGTTCCCCTTAAGACTGGGAACAATAGAGGGATGTCTGCTTTCATGTCTCTTATTCAACATAGTACTGGAAGTCTTAGCCACAGCTATCAGGCAAGAAAAATAAATAAAAGGCACCCAAATTTGAAAGGAAGATGTAAAACTGTCATTATTTGCAGATGACATGATTCTGTATCCCAAAGATTCCACCAAGGAACTACTAGAATAATTGAATTCAGCAAAGTGGCAGGATACTAAATTAATATCCAGAAATCAGTTGCATACTTATATGCCAGTAACAAACTAACAGACAGGGAAATAAAGAAAATGATCAACATTCACAATTCCTACAAAAGAATAAAATACCTAGGAATCAATGTAACCAAGGATGTAAAAGACCTATACTAGGAAAATTATAAGACACTAAGGAAATAAATTAAAGATACAAATAAGTGGAAGCATGGATAGAAAGAATTAACATCATTAAAATGTCCGTGCTACCCAAAGCAATCTATTGATTCAATGTAATTTTTATCAAGATTCCAATGACATATTTCACAGAACTAGAACAAATATTTCAAGAATTTATACAGACAAAAATAGGCCCTGCAAGTAGCAATAGTTATGAGAAAGAAGAACAAAGTTGGAGGAATAACAATACCTAATATCAAACTATATTATAAGGCCATAGTAATCAAAACAGCCTGGGACCGGTATAAAAAAAGACACATAGATCAATAGAACAGAATATAGAGCCCAGAAACAAACCCACACCTTTATAGTTAATTAATATTTGACAGAGGAAGCAAGTACATACATACAACAAGCTAAAGACAGTTTATTCAATAAATGGTGTTGGGAATGCTCAACATCATTAGCCATCAGAGAGATGCACATTAAAACCACAATGAGACACCACCTCACACTTGTCATATTGGCAATCATTAATAAATCAATAAGCAACAAGTGCTGGAGAGGATGTGGAGGAAAGAGAACCCTAGTGCACTGTTGGGGGGAATGCATACTGGTGCAACCATATGGAAAACAGTATGGAATTTCCTCAAAAAACTAAAAATAGGCCGGAGACTCAGTGGATAGGCACCAGCCTGAGAACCCAAAAGTTTCTAGCTTGATTCCCAGCCAGGGCACACAACCAGGCTGCAAGCCAAATCTCCAGCCAGGTCTGCAGCTGGAGGCAGGTGAAAGACAACCACACATTGATGTTTCTCTCCCTTACTGCCTCTGTCCCATCCCCTCTCTCTAAAAATAATAAATAAAATCTTTAAAAAAAAGAACAAAAACTAAAATGGAACTGCCTTTTGATCCAGCCATTCCACTGCTAGGATTATATCTGAAGAACCCTGAAACACCAATTCAGAAGAACCGATGCACCCCTGTGTTCATAGCAGCACTATTTACAATAGTCAAGTGCTGGAAACAGCCTAAGTGCTCTAGTGGATGAATGGATCAAAAAACTTTGGTACATTTACACAATGGAATACTACACAGCAGAAAGAAAGAAGAAACTCCTTCCTTTTGTGATAGCATTGTTGGAACTGGAGGGTATTATGCTTAGTGAAATAAGCCAGTTAGTGAAAGACTAGGGGAGACTTTATGATCTCCCCTAATCCAGGAAACTAATGAACAAAACAAACAAAATAGAGCCAGAGACATGGAAACAAGAAGGAGACTGACAGTGACCAGAGTGTGGGGGAGGGGGAGAAAGGGGTAAAGAAGGTGAAATCTTTAGTCAAGGAACTAGTAAAAATGACCCATGGACATGGACAACATGTGCGGATTGACTGTGGGAGAGGGGATGGGGTGTTCTGGTCAGGGGAGAGCAATGGAGGAAAAGAAGGGACAAATGAAATATAACAACAATAAAAAGAACACATTTGTTGGATTGGCCATTTAGTTCTTAAAAAGTCCATTTAGATTTTTCCATAAAATAAAAGACATATTTTTCATTGTCACCAATAACTTCATTGATCTGTGTATTTTGAGTATGTCAGCTATCTCCCACTATTGGCTTCTAGTGAGTAGAGGCCAGGGGTGCTGCCAAGCATCTTCCAATGCATAAGACAGCCCCACAGTTAAGAATTATTTGGTCACAATGTCAATAGAACCAAGAAACTTCAAAAATCACTTTTGATGAATTTGATTAGTCATGGCACCTTCTCCATACACTGCACAAATATTTTTTTGTGTTTCAGGTGTGTTTTTACCTTTCTTGAAATAATGAAGCATAATACATAAAAAATATTGCTTATCTTCTATCCTCAATATTAAAATTGCTGCACAAAAATTTACCAATTTTGATCATTTTCAAATGCATGCTGATATGACAGCTGTCACAATGCAATCTGATAAAATTGTTTTGAATAAAGTTAAAGGCGACTAAGCACTACTACAGCCATTGTACAGAAAAAAATAACTAAATAAACTTGACCAACCCAATAAAAAAAGGAGTAAGACAATGGGCTGGAAGTTGGGGCAGACCAACCCAAGGATGCAAGACTTTTCAAATTATATTTTTTAATACCATTTTGATTTTGGAACCATGTGAAGGTATCACCTACTTTAAAATATAATTAAAAGAAAAGCAAATGTTTGTTCAAAGGGGAAAAAAAAAGAACTAGGAAAATTGTCTCTGGACTGCAACTCTTACCCAATTAACCCTTTTCCCAAACACCTTTCTTCTCCCTATAAAAATGTGGGCTTGAGATAAGATGTTAAGATAGTTTTTATAGGTATGAACCCCCAGTTTTCTCAGATTGTCAGCATCTGAATAAAGTGCCCATAAAAATTCAATCCTTGTCTCTACTTACTGGTCTGGTGGTGATAGGAAGCACAAGCACCTACTTTTTTTGTTTCAGGGTGAGGATTACAAAAAATATGATACACTATGCTGCAATATTCTTTTTATTTTTAAAATTTTATTTTATTAATTATGCTATTACAATTGTTCCAACTTTTTCCCCTTTGCCCCCCTCCACCCAGCACCTCCCCACTCCCTCAGGCAGTCTCCCGACCATTGTTACTGTCCGTGGATCATGTATATAGGTTCTTTGGCTACTCCATTTCCTATACTGTATTTTACATCCCCATGGCTATTCTGTAACGACCAATCTGTACTTCTTTTATTTTTTATCTTTATTATATTTTTAACATATTTTATTTATTATTTTTGAAGAGAGGGGAAGGGAGAGAGGCAGAGGGGAAGAGACACATCAATGCACGGTTGCCTTTCATCTGCCTCCAGCCATGGGCCTGGCTGGAGACCTGGCTTGCAATCTGGTTATGTGCCTTGGCTGAGAATCGAACCAGCAACATTTGGATTCAAAGGCCAGCACCTTTTCCATTGAGCCACCAGCCAGGGCCTAGTTTTTAATCTTTATTTTAAAAAGTATTTTATTTACTTATTTTTAGAAAGAGGGGAAGCAAGGGAGAAAGAAAGGGAGAGAGACATCTATGCTTTGAGGGACAAGTGGGTGAAAGGAATGCAAGTCTGGGATCTACAGAGCCCAGGAGAGAATCTAAGGTCAGGTTGCTGGGTCCTCTACTCCCTCCATCGACAGACAGGGCATGGCTGGGGACAGTGGGGCTGACTTGCCTGCCCCTTCTTCAGGGGAGGAGGCAGGGTGTGCTTAGGCCTGTGGTGGGTTTGGGATCCTCATGCCCAACTTGCTGGGAAGAAGGGTGCCCTCCCCACCATGAAGATGTGCCTGGTGCTAATGGACTATCCAGGGTGATGGCTGTCATACAAGGTCCTATAGCTGCTGAGGTGAAGGCAGGAGTTTGGACCTCTGCCCCATTCTCAGGTTTGTCTACTAGGCTCTATTGCCAGCGTTCTCTCTGTATCTTCAGGCTGTCTCATTCTAGTTGCAAGGGGCAGAGAATGGGGGTTCATATGTTGGGACCTAACATTATTATTATTATTATTTTTTAGTCTCAGTGCACTCCAACCTTCTTCTACAAATTTCCCACAGAAAACTCTTTCTCTGCTGGTCCCCTGCAACTCTGCTGCCA
This sequence comes from Noctilio leporinus, assembly GCA_004026585.1. Taxonomy (NCBI): domain Eukaryota; kingdom Metazoa; phylum Chordata; class Mammalia; order Chiroptera; family Noctilionidae; genus Noctilio; species Noctilio leporinus. The sequence continues at coordinate 20,860 of PVIW01006206.1, read as the reverse complement.
CCTCTTTGTAGAAATTCTCCGTTTTATGACTGAATCTTTGTTATGGAGACCAACTTTGTATGGAATACTGACCTCCTCGGAGGAAGCAGATGAGAGGGAGATCCTCCTCTCCCAACAATACTCTTAGCTGCATGTGGGCAGAGGCTTTCTGCATCATACCCTTCTGAGCACAGGAAATCCTTGGGCACATTTGGGGCCTGACTGCATTTCTGTGATCTGGGGATTTGGGGAGACAGGGATCCTCTAGAAAGGCTCTGGAAGACTTGCCACATCTACCCTCCAGCATCTCCTTTGGTGAATGTGACCAGTTACCTGAACCCTGGTGGACTGGATATTCAACTCTGGGCTATAGAAAGGGAGAAACAGGTTGATCCTTATTTTGTAGGATGGGTGGTGTGGTCGGTCTGTGGCCTGCAGAGCCCTTCTGAAGCTGGTGCCCATGGTTGCCCCCTGGGGGAGGGGCTGAATGCTGCAGCTTCAGAGCAGATGGGATCCTCAACCTGCAAGGCAGAAAGCAAATGGGAAAGAAAGCCCAGGACTGGGAGGCCTTGGGAGGGACAGCCTGTCACAGTTGATTGAGGGCCACTTCCTCTGCCCTGCATTTTTAGCCAAGGACAGGAGAGAGTGGGAAATGGTGAGAGGTTCAGTGGACAACTTGAATCTGTGGGTGTGAGCTAGATGTTTCAGGTACCACTCTGGGTCTCCTATCAGACACCTGCTGATAGCAAGTAGTTTGAAGAGGGACTGCACAGAACTGACTGGCAGGAAAAAGCCTGGTTGGTCAAAGGAAAGTGAGGATGCTTCTTGCCCCCAAGAACTAGTCTCTCTGTGGCGGGAAGACAGAAGCAATGCCAGAGGGCAGTGTAGGTGGGGACAGGGGTTGTGGAGGTGGGGTGAGGGTAGGTGCTGGGCTTCCCTGAGCAGGAAAGTGAGTCAGAGAAGTACAGAGGAGACAGGGGAACATGGGCAAAATGAGGCCAAGGACACTGGGAAGAGCCTGGGAGCAGCTCACTGGGATGAGAAATTTGGGGAAAGGAGGGGTCTGGAGTGGGTTTGCTGGGCAGCTAGGCAAGTTGCCAGTGGTTCTCAGAACACTGTGGACAAAGGGCTAAGAGCCTTGTCCTGGAAAACCCTTATTGAATTTGTTCCCTTTCGCATTTCTTACAAAAAGTTCTGTAAAAGCTCTTGAGTGTGAACTGAAGGATAAGAAGCATTCCCTTCTTTGGTCCTGGGGATGGTGACAGCAGGAGATGGCTGACACTGGGGAGCTTCCTATGGATGAACCCTATAGGACCCACATGTTTGGTCCCCACTTCCCAGCCAACCAGCTTCCTCTATTCCCTGGAGATTCCTCCAGCAGCAGGCCCCACAGGGTAGGCTGAGCTGTGGCTTCAGGCCTGGAGACATCAAGGACTCTGTTGTTGGTTGTTGTTTCACCCTAGAACCTCTGTGGTCCCCCATCTGCTTCTCCCACCTCTCTGTGCACCTGGAGTCCCTATTCACTGGGCTTGTCTCTGGGTTGTCACTGGTACCCACTCCTCTGTGGAGGGAAGCATTGTGGAGGGAACTACAACTCACTCTGCTGTTCCTCCTCTAGTTCTTTCCTGACTGGGGGTAGGCGAGTTCCCTCTGCTTCAGATTCCCTACCGTTCCCCTCACCCATAGACAAAGCTCCTCTTTACAACACTGAACAATCTTCATGGAACTCTGCTTTCCCACTGGGACCCTCCATCTCTCCATCTCATGTTCTTCTCTTCTCATCTTCACAGGGCTGGGCAAGGGCTCATTTCTTGTGAGGGGGCATTCTCTCCTCACTCAGGACTGTGCTCTTTCAGTTCTGCTCTTTCAGCAGAAATGGTAAGGTAGAGTTTTGACTTCCTTTCCCTCTCTTCCTCCTGGGATTCATCCTTTAACCCCTTCTGCCTTGAACCTTTGGTTCCAGCTTTCTGAGTCAGTGTCTGAGGTTTTCACAGAGAGATCAAGTGTCTGCCAGCCATTTTCAGCTTCTTACCAGGGAATTCGTAGCGTCCCCTAGGGAATCAAAGCTGGAAATGGAGGCCACTTCTCCAGCAACTGTCCCAGGAGCAGCTTCCCTTCTCCTTCCCTCTATCACCCCTGAGGGGTACCTGGACTTTGTTGCATCTACCTTTTGTCCACGTTGCTGTGTGATTTCTCTACTTCACCATGTGTTCTGCCAGGTGGCCACATTATGAGGCAGGTCAGAGCAAGAGACTCTGTCTTCCCCAGGTGCATGCAGCCAGCTGTCAATAAATGCCCACTGAACAAGTGTGTGTAGGGAATGTGTCCCATAGATGCTCAGTCGGGGCACCATGAGGGGTGAAACCAGGGACCAGGCAGAGGAGGCAAGCTTCTGGTTTGGGTGAAAGGGTATAGCTAAACCCTGGTCTGGGTCATTTGCAAAGAGAAGGTGTACATGTGTGCATGTGTGATCCGTGACGAGAGTCCTTCACCTTCTCAGGTCTCTGGGAACAGTGAGAGTGGGGAGCAATGTGTGGGGACATACTTGGACAGATGCTGACATTGTCCCTGCACTCCCCTATAGCAACTCCATTTTGTTTTTAAAAATGAGCACTATTTTATTAAAAGAAATAGAGATAAAGAAATAGAATAATAGCAACTAACTCTTTAGTAAGGTGTCCTTTCCTGTCCTGACTGCTTCCTCGGGAAGTCCTTGTCTGATTTCTGCCACCACAGAGTTGTTTTGTCCGTTCTATCAGGAATCCTGCTGTGCGGTCGTTTGAGCCCGATTTGCTGCATTCCTGTTCACTTCAAGAGTTTTTGTAGGCCTATCTCACCCACCTTAGGCCTCCTGCAGGGAAGCCCTCTTTCTGTCCACCACGTGTGGGCCACAGCAGAGCCTGATGGACCCTGGTGAAACCTGGTCTGCTGCTCCCTGGGTGATTCCCCCAACTCACACAGCAACCTCTTTCGGGGCCCCTCCCAGGCAGGGTGGTCCGGTTTCCGCCCTCTGAGATCTGCTGTTTTAGAGAAGATTTCTGGAGCAGAGGGTTGGAGTGAGAGGTTTCCAAACTCTTTGGATCAGATTCCAGGAATGTACTTTGAACATGCAATATGTGCAAATATTATATGGATTATAAAAACAAACACAAATAACACATTAAAAGAGATAAGAGTAAGCTTTAATAATAGACATTTTAAGATATTTTTTTGGCCTCCCCTCCTGCCCTCAGACTCCTGGAGCACCCCAGAAGTTGGTGCCCCCAATCTGGTGGTCTCTGTTTAGAGCTCTGCTGAGCTTTGGAGGGACCTGGCTCCTGTCAGGGTTTGGCCACATGAGCATGTGACTCAGAACAGGCTCCCTCACGTTGTTCAGCTTCTGTCTTCCAGCTGTAAAATGAGGACAGTAAGACTCCCCTCAGAGGACTATAATCAATTATTCATTGAAATGAAATATGTAATGTTCAGAGTGACACAGTACTGGCTGAAGGGTGGGTCTGACGACTTGGTGATGCTAGCAGGGCCTGGCCTCAGGACTTCAGCGTAGAGTTCAGGGGAAATAAGTCCCCCTGACCCAGGGTGAACAGGGTGTCTGGCATCTGGGGACTATTAGAATCAGCCTCCCAGGTTGGTCAGATCCCTTCCTGCCTCTAGTGCCCTGGGCCCCTTTCCTCTGTCAGGGACAGAGGCCAAAGTGCCAGGCCTCTAGGCCCCTTCCTATAACTTGGTACTTAAACCCCTTCCTCCAGGAATTGCCTTGTTACTCTTGATAGTACATGGGATTAGAGGGTAATTTCTTCCCAGGTTGCTTCACTGACTAGGTCACCCATATGGGCAGTACATGACCTCATGCCCTGCAAATCATTCACGAATGCTGCAACAACTGAGAGACATGCTCATTCTGGAGGTTCATTCTTAGACATGTCAGGGCTGAAATGCTGGGAGGACCTTGCATTTTCCTATTTTCCCTCCATTCCTTCCTCTTTTCCTCCCTTCTTTTCTCCTTCTGCCTCTACCTTCCTCGCTGCCTCCCTTTCTCTCTTTTTTCCTTTCTTGGGCCACGTATCTATGTTGGCTTCCTTTCCTTTTATTTTCTTATTTATCTTTTGCTTATTTATTATCACATTTTCTAAAGGAATATCTTTCTCCTTTTAATAGGTCAGGCCTTGGCTGGGACTGCTGCCTCCTCTCCTCCCTTCGAGCTCAGACTTTGGAGGCAAAGTAGATGGCCTACTGGGAGGGTGTGGGGCAGGTGCCTGACCTGGCAGGTTCTGCAGCCCACCTCTGGGTGGACCTGGGCAGGCCCCAACGCCTGGGAGCGAGTGCGGGGCTTATGGAATTTTCTGAGGCGCTGTTGGTTGGGTAATTGAGGTACCGGCCTAACAGCCTATAATGGGCAGGGCGGTGTGAAGCCTCCAGTTAAGGTGAGGGCCTGACTGTGCCCTTGGGATTCTGCTCAGCAGGCTGCCAGGATCTTATCACGCAGATAAATGAGGGAAAGAAAAAATAATTTAAAGTTGCAACACAACACACCACCTCGTTTGTGTGTTCATGTGTATACATCTGTGATTCTTTTTATTTTTAATTTTCTCCCCCAATCAGCTGTCAGAAATCGATCTTAAAAGTTTTCCCTGTAGTAGAAGATAACCAAGTGAACCCTCCTGCTAACAGTGCAAGATAAATTAAGCTCTACAGGATTGCATATTTTTGTTTTCTATTAAATATTTTTATTTACTTATTTCCAGAGTGAGGGGAAGGGAGGGAGAAAGAGGAGGGAAGCATCCATTGCCTCTCACATGCCCCCAGCTGGGGACCTGGCCCACGACCCAGGCATGTGCCCTGACCAGGAATTGAACCTGTGATCTTTTGATTCACATGCTGGCACTCAATCCACTGAGCCACACCAGCCAGGGCCAGTATTGCATGTTTTTTTAATAAAAGGAATTAATCCTTCCCATCCACTGTCACATTTAAAAAATGATAATTTATTTAAAAAATCATTTTTGTTTTAATGGCTTAAGTATGTATTTGAAACTTTTGAAAATACCGAAGCAACTAAAAGATAAGAGGTATTGCAGGGCTGTTAGAGTAAAATACTACTGTCATGAGCATTAGGATAATTTATATTCGAAAAAGAGAAATTATTCATGGTTAGTGAATGAGGCCGGAACATAACCCTGGTGAGCTGAGGGTTGCTGCTCAATTGATGTCCTTCCTCCCAGTGTGCTCCTGCTGTCCTTTCAGTGCTCTTCAGGAAAATCTGCTGTTATCCTCCTCCCCCACTGTGGAACCAAAGGGCTGGGATTTAGGGTGTGGTGAGATTCCTGGCCCTATCAGCTTGGGGCATATCTGAGTACAAGGTCCTTTTCTGCTCCTCTCCCTGACCTGCATATGGCTGGGCTGGGGTAAAGGGCAGGGTGGGGATGGAGGGCAAGGTCTCCTTGCAGCTCTACTTCCCCTTGCCCTTTACAGTTCCTGAATTAAGAGTGACTGAATGACTGGGCTCAGATTTTACTTAACGTCTGTTTGCATGTGTGAGAATGAAGAGGTAGACATAGAATTTTTATGGCCCAGTCTCTGGCACTCAGTAGATATTCAATAAAATCTGTTGTTCTTTCTTTTCCTCTGTCTTTTCATAAAACTTCCCTAATGTCTCTCAGTCTTTAAGAAATCTCCCTGTTGGGCAGGATGCATCTTTTTAGTTATTTTTTGGCTCAATACGGATTATACAAGTATGCCATAGTCTGAGTGGTCCTTAGCAGAAATGGACCTTTGGGGAATGACAGAGTGCAATGTATTCAGGTATGTCCTGGAGTCTCTGGTTTACCTAGAGTTTAATATCTCAGACCAGACTTTTGGGCAGAAGGCAAGCATCACATGCATCAGTGGGTCAGGGAGTCTTTGCTGCAGGAAGACAGATGGCTAGGGATCGTTCAGAACAACCAGAAGTGAACACAGGCTGTGAGAGATCTTGCTGGGCATGTGGCTGTGAAACTCTGAGAGGTTAGGTTTCCTCCTCTGAGAATAAGGACAATTATGACAGCCACCTGGCCAAGCCAATGAGGGACAACTAGACCAAGTCACTTTGTCGTGTGAACCGGGGCATGGGCAGGCTTGAGGGAGCCATCAAAGGGGCTGAACCTGAAACGTCCCATGGGTGATGTCAGTGATACAGTTGTGCTTGGGGTAGGTAGAAAACCTCAGAGGGGAAGTTAGTGAAGCTGTTGTGTCCATGGGGTTGACTTGTTTAGATCAGAGTCAACATGTTTCTTCATGCTTCTTAGTGGACAAAAATGGTTTCTGAATTTGCACAAGGCTGGGCTGCCAATGTGCTGCTGAAGTGACTCCCTTGCTGATGAGCTGGATCCGAGGGTGAGAGTTTGGTGGGGAAGAGAGAGCAACGAATCCAGTGGGACGGTCCCAGGCTGGGGAAACCCAGTGAATTAGTGGCCAGTGAGGGAGCACTTGGGAGAGGAATGGGATGAAGTGGAAAAGGAAGCCAGAGCCTGGGGCTGCAGAGAAGAGGGTGAAGCAGAGGGATCCCTTGAAGGGATAAGGCAGAGAATTGCCATTAGCTAACTTCAGAGAAGCATGTCCTTGGAAGGAAATGAATTTGAGAAGCTGAGACTGGATGTGAGGCAGGGGCACCCATGAGGAGGCCCTGTTTGGGCTGGGTGAAAAATAAGGGTGGATTGTAACTAGGTGCTTGCTGGCTGTGGCTATAGATGGGAGAAAGATCTTGAATTTTTGGTAGGTTGGAAGTAGGTTGGGTAGAGAATGAAATGTCAAGGATGCCCCTCAAGTTTCTGGCAGAGATAACTGGGTGAACACAGGTGCCTTTTACTGAGATGGGGAAAGTGCAGGAAGGGAGGCTTACTGAGGAAGATGCTATGTTCCAGGGTTTTCTTTCAGGCTTTTGCAGGTACACAATGCAGCCTGGCAGGCACAAGGTCTGAATAGCTGTACCAGAACATTTAGGTGATACTAAAATGTTAGCAAACTGCAGGGCACTGTCTAGTCAGCTGTGGACAGAACCAGAATTTCAGAGTTGGTTCTGGAAGTTCCTGATGCCTGATGTTAACCCCTCAGTTGCCAGGTTGTGGGGAGCTCCTAAGTCATCTGGTGGTGAAGAAGAGACAAGCATTGAGGGGCTCTTCAAAGGCTTGGGCCAGAGGTGATTACCAATTGACATGGAGTCATTTCTGTTGTGAGCAGACCTATGCATAGGGCTAGGTGCTGGTCTTGGCTGTGCCACACTCAGTCCTACTTCTGCAGTTGAGAACAAGTCAACCTGGAATGTAACAGCTGTTGTGCAAACGGCCCTGAGTTTGTGCTTCTGCCTCTTACCTGGAGGGTCTCAGTATGTCCCAACCTACACTCTTACTTCCTGCTCTAGTCAGGTTGTTTCCTCCCTGAAACCTGCCTACTCTGTCCAGAGGGCGGGGCGGTGTGCTGGGTTGCTTTTGACAAGCTTTCTCTTTCTAATCGTGAAAGGACTTGGAGAAGGGTGGATTCTTCAGTCCGGAGCCCCAGAGCCTGGTCTCCACAGATGCCTCTGTAGCCTGGGCCAGGCTCTGCATCTTCTCTACTTCCTGGGGCCACCTGCTTCACCACGAGAGGAACTGGGGGGCCCAGCAGGGTTTGGGGTTCCGAGCACAGATTCAAAAGGTCCCTTAACCTTCTAAAGCTGCTATGTTTGGAAGCTCCAGGTCACAGCCTTTCACAGCAGTTGAGCTGGTTTTGAGGACACCCGTGGGTCAAGAGGAGGAAGCGGGGAGCAGTTGTTTGTGAGGCGGAGGATAAGAATGAGGTAAGGCTGAGGTAGGATGGTGATTCCAGGAAGACCCAGGAGAACCACCTCGGGGATCCTTTACCCTGAGACAGAAATCTTCCAGAGAGAGGAAGAGGATTCACCTGTCAATTGGGGATTGACTAGGCACCTGCTGCATGTAGAACCATGTCCTTAGTCCTGAGCAGGAAAGGATGGGGTGGGATTGAAATGAAGGTGACTTAAGCAAGCAAACATAAGCAGGACAGGGTCCTTGTGATGGGAGCCCCAGTCTTCTTGGGGAGGACTTAGTCTGTTCTGATGCTTCTCAGTGATTCCCTGCTCACAATTAGGGGACGGCAGAACATAAGTAGCACCAGGCATGTCCTTCATGGCAAAGGGACTGGGTCTGGGCCCTCTGCCCTGAGGAGTCACTGGTATGCACAAACAGTGGAGACATAGAGGGATGGTTTCTGTCACAGGCCCCAGGTACCTGCACTGTGGGTGTAGTTGGGGTGGTTTTTCCTCCAAGCAAACCTAAAGGTTCTCTAGCTTCACAGGGACTTTCCAAAGGGCAGGTGGTGTGTAGGCTGTCTTTTCTTGGTATTAGACAGTGTGGGGCCTACCGCTCCATTAGCTTACTGAGTCAGGAGGGAAGGCCATACTCCTGTTGGTGGCTATTGGCAGTCCTGAGCCCTGCTGTCCCCTCTAAGGTCCCAGAGCTTCCTCTGTTGGTCTTCACCTGCCTCATATCCTGCCTCTCCCCAGCTCAGAGGACATGGAGGATTGCTCCAGCCATGCTGTGCTCCGCTATCTCACTTCCCTGCTCCTTCTCATCCAGCTACTCACTCAGGGGTCTGCAGGTGAGTATGTTCCCACCCCTTCTCCTGCTTCTCTCTCACGTGGGTGGGATTCCTAGTGAGTGGGGCCCCAGGTGCCCTGATGGTTCTCTCCATCAGGAACAAGGGCCGTTGGCGGAGGCCCTTCCCCAGAGAGGTTATGATTCTCCCCACCTGCTCATTGTAGTTAAACATTAAGAACAGTCACCAAACCATAAAATAAGAACGCGACCTGAACTGAAGAACTGTCCAGTGGAGAGTGTGTGATGTTTTAGAAATCTCAGCTATCAAAAATGTGAAAATACTTCTCTCTTCTTTCTTCCCCAGCTTTATTGGTACCCTAAGCACTTGCTCATTTATGAACTCATTTCATTCTGAGAATACTTATAGGGTGTCGACTATGTTAGCTGCTATTCTATGAATAAAAAACGGACAGATTTTCCTATCTTCATAGAGCTTACATTCCAGCAGGAGACAGTGGATATCTAATGCAACAAACTAGTTAAATCTGGTGCGTTAGTGGATCCAAGGGAATGGGACGTTGCAGTAGAGCAGGGACAGAGGGCTGCGGGAGGTGGGTGTGGTCAGTGCGGACAGGGAGATGGGCAAAGTCTGGGGGAGATTGGCCAGTGAGCCCGCAAGGATCCCTATGGAGAGAGGGAACTGCCAGTGCGAAGCTGGCAGTGTGCTCCGTATTGAAGGAACAGAGGAAACAAGCGTGGGCTGGAGTGAGCTGGTAGGAAAAGCAGGAGTTGGGGTCACAGAGGTACTGGTATTCATCCTTGTGCTGCCTACAGGCCACTGGAGAAAATGGGGAGTATTACAGGGACATGGTTTTGCTTATCGGTGAAAAGGATCACAGACATAGGGGTGGGGAGAGGATAGACAGAAAAATGAGTCACTGTAATCCTCCAGGTAAGAAGTGATGATGATGATGAAGGTTGAGGTCAAGTAGCATAGGTGACAAGTCTCTTTTTGGATGTCTAGCAGGACTGGTGCTATGGAGGTCATGTCATGGCCAAGGGCTCTGTGGGGGTGGGGGCAGGTGAGCCTTGTTTTTATTTTTATTATTTTATTGTTGTTGTATTACATTCATCCCATTTCCCCCCACTGCTCTCCCCTGTGGCACCCTCTCTATTCCCCCTCCCATAGTCAATCTCCATGTTGTCCATGTCCATAGGTCATCCATGCTAGTTCCTTGACTAAACTGTTCCCCTTCTTTGCCTCTTTCTCCCTTTCTTCTCTGCACACTGCAAGTCTGTTCCTTGTTTCCATCTCTGGTTCTATTTTGCTTATTTGTTTTGTTCATTAGTCTCCTGTATTGGGTGAGATCAAATGGTATTTGTCTTTCAATGGCTGGCTTATTTCACTAAGCATAATACTCTCCAGTTCCATCCATGTTGTCACAAAAGAAAAACTATGGAACACCTCATGAATTTGTGTGTCATCCTTGCACGGGGGCCATGCTAACCTTCTCTGTATGGTTCCCATTTTGGTATATGTGCTGCCAAGCGAGCCTTGAACCTGAACCTTGTTTTGTTTTTTTGTGTTTTTTTTGTCTTTTATTTTTTAAATTTTATTGTTGTTGTATTACATCCATCCCCTTTTTGCTCCCCTCTGTCCCCCTCCCCACCCACCCATTCCCCCCAAAGTCAATCCCACCTGTCGTCCATGTCCATGATTCCTTTATACTAGGTTCTTGTCTAAGCTGCTCCCCTTCTTTGCCTCTGCCTCCCCCCTCCCCCCAACCCCATTCCCCCTGACCACTGAAGGCCTATTCCTTGTATTCATATACTTGGTTCTGTTTTGCTTGTTGTTGTTTTGTTTTTAAACAGTCAGTGTTTGGGGTTCCTGTGAGTGATGGGAATGAGGGTAGGTATTAACGGAAGCAGCATTTGACTCTATGTTTTTGTTCACATGTAATTCAGCAGAGGAGAAAGATACGGGCACATAAAGTTTAGGGTAGGAGTGGGGGAGTTCCTGGGTGTGGCTGAATGACCACTGAGTTCAGACCTGGCCACACATGTGCCCTTTGGCCAGTTTATATTCCTGTTCTCACAGGGACTAGGTTAGAGCTGTGGTTCGCAAAATGTGGCCTCTGGAGCATCAGTGTCAGCTTCCTGGGGAAACTCCTTAGAAATACACATCCTCAGGCCCCCAGACCTACTGAATCCAGAGCTCTGGGGATGGGGCCCAGTGATCTGTGTTTCAGGTGCCCTTCTGGTGATTCGGATGAATGCTGAAGTTAAGAACCACTGGCTTAAAGTCTTTCATGGAAGGGTGTGAGGGGACAGGAGCAGAGGTGGGTAAGGGAATCATTTAGACATCATTTTTGGGTCACAAAGTGTGGTTAGAAGACCTTGCCCTGATTTGGAGTCATTACAGCTCAGTCCATCAGCTCAGGATGGATTGACACCAGCCCCCACCTGCTTGGGCCTTCCCTACTGATGGTGCGTTCCCTGCCCCCAGTCTGCATATCTCTATCTTCCTCACTCTCATGTCTGTGTCCACAGAGGAGTTCATGGTGATTGGCCCCTCGGACCCCATTGTGGCGGTGCTGGGCAGGGATATCACACTGCCCTGTCGTGTGCGGCCAGTCATGAATGTGGAGAACATGGAAATGCGATGGTTTCGCTCCAAGTTCTCTGAAGCTGTGTTCATCTATCAAAATGGCCGGGAGCAGGATGTACTGATGTCCCAGTACGCAGGGCGGACCTCGCTGGAGAGGGAGTTCCTCGCTAAGGGAGAGGCTGCTGTGCGCCTCCGCAGTGTTCAGGCTTCTGACAACGGGTTGTATTTGTGCTTCTTCAGAAAGGGAGACTTCCATGCAGGGGCCAAATTGGAGCTGAGGGTAGCAGGTTAGTGACTTGATCTATACTCTAGAGTCCTGGGGTTTGGAGGAATCTGAAGGACCATGTAATTCAGCTCCTCATATAAAGTAGGGCTCACTCATTTATGTATTCACTAAAAATATATAGAACCCCTAGTATGTGCCGCTCCTATTCTGGGTAGGAACCAAAGATTCCTGCCCTGTGGAGTTATGTTCTAGAGATGATAAGTAAATACACAGATAAGTGGGTTATGCAGGATGTCAAGAGGTGGTAGTACTTGGGATAAAAGGCCAAGCAGAATAGGAGAAGGGGACTAGAATATGGGGTAGGGGAGGGAAGGCAGGCTTCACTGTTATATAGGGGCTTAGATGGGGTCTTATTGACAATCTGAGCAAAACTTCAAAGGAAGAAGGGATATGGCCAAGTGGCTATCTGGGAGGAATGAGAATGCTAAGTAGAGGGATGCCCCATGGCAACCCAAGCTGGGAGTGTGGCTGGTATGTTCTGGGCACACAAGGCCGTCATAGTTTGTTTTTAAGATGAGTGAATGCAAAGGTGGTAGCAGGTGACAATACTGGAAGACAAAGATACTCCTGGTATAGGGTAGGGTTGAAGAATGCTGTCTGCTGCTGTCAGGAAAAGTTCACAGGGAGTACTCCCCTGAGCACACATTTGAGTTCACCAGCCGAGCCCCCCACAAGAGTGCTTGAGGTTGATGAATTGAGATGTGACGAGGCAGGTGATTGTGGTTATGAGCAGTTAACAAACAGTCCTTGTGGCCAGAATGTGTGGGCCCTGAGGGGCTCAGGTGGTGGGAGTCGGAGACAAGTAGAGAGGACAGCTGGGAGGAAGGCAGATGCCAGGCCATGGAGACAGTGCTGGCCTTTGAGAAGAGTACACAGAGCAGTGCTGGGAATGTGCCCTTTGCCAGCTCTGAGGATGGGTAGAAGGTGAGGAAGGCTGGGTGCACAGAGGCAGTTACACAGTGGGGAGGTTGACTGCCTGTCTTCCTGGAGTGGCAATGGGGTGAGCAGCGGGGATAAGACATGATGAAGTTTACCAAGTAGACCCAATTGAGTGAGTAGATTTGAGGATATAGACAGTTTCCTGGCAGAAGTGAGGGCTCCCAGGGTTGTTTTTTGGCTAGTAAGAAAATACTTTTCTTACTGAGCATTACACCAGAGTGTGATGATTATCACAGGCAATCTACTAATATCGTCAAGCAGATACAACCCACTGCATACATGTTTTCAAGGTAAACCATTCTTAATCCTCAGGAGATAGAACTTGAAAGCACCATTGGTCACACATAGTTTACCCTAAATTTACCTGGTAATTGGGGTGACCATCAATGTTAGGTAATTGAAGGAAAAGCATTTTTTTTAAATTGTTATTTCTTTTTATTTAAAGAAAGATTTTGTTTATTTATTTTTAGAGAGAAGGGAAGGGAGGGAGAAAGACAGGGAAAGAAACATTAATAGGTTGCCCCTTGTATGTGCCCTGACCAAGGACCAAACCCAAAACCCAGGCAAGTACTCTGACTGGGGAACAAACAAGTGACCTTTGCTTTGCAGGATGAAGCCCAACCAACTAAGTCACACAGGTCAGGGCCAAATTCCTGTATCTTTATGGCAGGAAGTGGTTTTACAACTTTGACTACAGTGCGCACTGAGGTTAGACACCTCCCCTCCTGCAGGAAGGGGGAATGTAGGGTGCTATCTCTCTTGATGTTGACATTTCAAAGAGATGGCTCAAACTCTGTCTGGTGTGGCTCAGTGAATTGAGCACTGATCTGCAAACCCATGTATCGCTGGTTTGATTCCCAGTCAGGGCACATACCCAGGTTGCAAGCCAGGTCTCCATCCAGGTCACCAGCTGGAGGCAGGTGAAAGGCAACCATAAAAAAAAGAAGAAGAAGAAAAAAAAGAGATGGCTCTACTTCTCTCCCACAGGAATGGGCTCTGCTCCTCAAGTGCACATCACCGGTCCTAAGGAGGATGGGGTTGAAGTGTTGTGCTCAGCCTCAGGCTGGTTCCCAAAACCCCAGGTGCAGTGGAGAGACCTCAGTGAAAAGAAGTTCATGGTGTTCCCTGAGGCCCATGCCCAAGATGCTGAAGGGCTGTTCAGTGTGCAGGCCTCTCTGGTGGTGAAAGACCACTCTGTGGGCAACATAACCTGCTCCATGCGTAACCCCATCCTAGGCCAGGAGAAGGCTACGGAAATTTTCATCCCAGGTCAGAACTGCTCCCTGCTTCCAGCAGAGCTGGAGGGAGAGGTGGGCCCCTGAGTGTACTGGGCTGGGCTGTCCTGAGCTATGCTCCTGATGGGGTCTCTGGCTGGGTGCAGAGCCCTACTTTCCCCAGGCCTCTCCCTGGAAGCCGGCTTTCCTGGTGAGCCTGCTTGTGGTGGTGCTCCTACTCCTTGGTGCTGGCTATTACACCCACAGAGAGCATTCCACAAAGCTGCAGGAGTGCCGTAAACAGGAGACTCTGCGCCAGTCTAAAAAGGAGAACAGGCAGGCAAAGGAGGAGGCGCTGAAGGCTAGAGGTAAGGCAGGACAGGGCCCAGGGCTGGTGGGTGTGGCAGGCGGTGCTGAAAGGGACAGGCTGATGGCAGTGCCAGAGTCCAGGGCTGCAGCTCTCCAGGGAGACCCAGGGCCTTCGGCCCAGAGCTGGTAGGTTCAGAGACCCAGAGAGGGCAGCTGGAGGCTCAGGTGCATCTGGACCTGGAACTTCTAGGATACAGAAAGATTGGACAGTGTATTTCCTTTTTTTAGGGACAGGAGTTCATGCCAATTTTTGTTTTTTTTTCCCCATTCTCTTCCAGATGAACTCCAAGCACACCTTGGTAAGTTTTACTTTTCCTCTTGATCTTTCTGTCCCCTTCATGGGAGACATTCTGGTTCTTAGCTCACCTATTTCATGTGTGTTGTCTTTCAGACTGGAGAAAGAAAGTTTACCTGGCTGGTGAGTGACTCTCCACATGTCTTGATTCTCCTGTCCCACCTGTGCCCAGGTGCCTCCCTATTTGTTTCTGTCTTGGTGCACAGATATGGACCACTTTCCTTGGGGCAGAAATTGGAGCTGGTGGGAGGCAGAACTCTGCTCCATGGACGTTTCTGACCAGGGCTGCTCTTTCCCACCCAGTGCTTGGGAAACAGGTGTGATGATAGCCCCTGGAGTCTGTCATGCATCCTGCATCTCATTCCAAACTAGGGACCCCGACCCAGCCACCATATTGCTAGTTTTTCTAGCTTTCAATGCACCCAGCCCTCAGCCAGCACCTGAAAAGGAGCCACAGAAATGAATGGGGCTATTAAGTTTAGGATTGTGATTTTCAGCCCTTCACAAAACACCTTCATGGAAAATCTGTTCTCTCCAGTTTCTGAAGGTTCTAATTCAAAAGCCATGGGGGAGGACTGAGTTGATCACACATGGGAATGTGACAAATGGGCTGTCAATGCCCCAGAACAGTGATGTTTATCTTTAGGAATCATTTACCTGAGAAAGATCGGCCACTTTTTACCTCAGAGATCAACTCACCTCACTGTCCTTAAATTAATTCCAATTTTGAGTTATTTCCCAACTATACATTTGTCAGAAAAAGATTGGATATGAAAGTGCCTTCTTGCAATAAGGGAATAATTTATATATTTTTTAATTGATTTATTTTATACTTTTATTTTTAAAGTATATTTTATTGATTATACTATTACAGTTGTCCCAATTTCTTTTCCCTTTGCTTCCTCCCATCCAGTTGCCCCCTTCCTTCCAGTAACCCCCTTCCCTCCAGCCCTCCAGCAATCCCACCTGTATTAGTTCATGTCCAGTTCATGTCCATAGATTGTGCATGTAAGTTCTTTGGCTTCACCCTTTCCTACACTGTGGGTTTATTTATTTATTTATTTTTAAGATTGAAAAAAAATTCATTATCTTCAGAGAGAAGGGCAGGGAGGGGACAGAGAGGGAGAGACATAAATGTATGGTTGCCTTTCACCTGCCTCCAGTTATAGATCCGGCTGGAGAGCTGGCTTGCAACCTGGTTATGTGCCCTGGCTGGGAATTGAACCAGCGACCTTTGGGTTCGCAGGCTGGTGCTCAATCCACTGAGCCACCAGCCAGGGCCCCTACATTGTTCTTAACATCCCCTCTGTCTATTATGTACCTACCAATTATGCTTCTTAATCCCTGCACCATTTTCCCATTTTCCCCCCTTTTCCCCTCCCCACTGATAACCCTCCCCATGATCTACATACCTATGATTCTGCTCCTATTCTGGTTTATTCTTAAATAAGTCCCTTTAATGTTTCATATAATAGTGACTTGGTGATGATGAACTCTTTTAGTTTTCCCTTCTTGGGGAAGCACTTTATCTGCCCTTCCATTCTAAATGATAGTTTTGCTGGATAGAGTAATCTTGGTTGTAGGTCCTTGATTTTTATCACTTGGAATTCTTCTTGCCAGTCCCTTCATGCAAAGTTTCTTTTGAGAAATCAGCTGACAAGTCTTATGGGAACTCCTTTGTAGGTAACTCTTCTTTTGCTACTTTTAAGATTCTCTCTTTATCTTTAAGCTTTGGCATTTTAATTATGATGTGTGTTGGTTTGGTCCTGTTTGGGTCCAGCTTGTTTGGGACTTTCTGTGCTTCCTGGACTTGTATGTCTATTTCCTTTGTCAAATTTGGGAAGTTTTTCTTCATTATTTTTTCAAATAAGTTTTCAATTTCTTGCTCTTCTTCTCCTTCTTCTGGCACACCTAGGATCTGAATGTTGGTACGTTTAAAGTTGTTCCAAATGTTCCTAATCCTCTCCTCATATTTTTTCCACCCAGCTTCTTCTTTCTTCTTTCTGTCCTTGGTGAATATTTAGTTCTACTTTTTGTTCCAAATTGTTGATTTGAATCCCAGCTTCCTTTCCACCACTGTTGATACTCTGCATATTTTTCTTTATTTCACTTTGTATATAACCTTCATTTCTTCCTTTATTTTGTGGCTGTATGCAATCATTCCTCTTAGCATCCTGATCACCAGTGTTTTGAACTCTGCATCTGATAGATTGGCTATCTCCATTTCATTTAGATCTTTTTCTGAGATTTTGTTCTGTTCTTTCATGTTGGCCATATTTCTTTTCTTTTTAGAAAATATTTTATTGATTTGTTTTTAGAAAGAGGGAAAGGGAGGGAGAAAGGCAGGGAGAGAAACATCAGTGTGTGGTTGCCACTTGCACACCTCAAACTAGGGATCTTGCCCACAACCGAGGCATGTGCCCTGATTGGGAATCGAACTGGTGACCCTTTGGTTTGCAGGCTGGTGCTCCATCCACTTAGCCACAGCAGGGCTATGGGCCATGTTTCTTTGCCTCCTCAATTTGGCAGCCTCCCTGTGTTTGTTTCTGTGTACTGGGTAGAAGTACTTTAACTCTATGTCTTAGTAGTGTGCCCTAACATAGTAGGTGTCCTGTAGGGTCAAGTGGCATACCCTCCCCTGTCATCCAAGCTGGGTACTTGAGGTGCACCCTTTGTATGGGCCAGCTGTCCACTGGGTGTGTTAGCCCTAGGGTTTCCTGGGTAGTGCAGGCTAAGGTTGGCCCCTGGCCTGGGCTATAAAGCAATCTGAGATGCTGCTACTTGTGCTGGGCTTGGAGATTCCCAGGTGTAACCAAGCTGTGAATCTAAGCTGGCTGCTGCTAGTGCTGGGTCTAGGGCTCACTGAGGCCAGACTTTGCTTGTTTGATAGGATTTAGGAAGTTGTAAAGCATGAGCTAAGACCAGCCATTCATATGGAAAAGAAGCTTGGGTGGACCTGTAAAGTGGGTGGGGTAGAGTCTCTGGAGATCTCCAAGGAGGATCAAACAGTGTTAGCCAGGTTGATGAAATCTCAGCTATGGCACCAGCTTGTCAGTTATGTTGAGGGAGGGTTTAGGAAAGACGCAATGCCCTTTGGTCTTGATGCCAGACACTTCAGTTTCTCCCTATATACCGCTGGTGTCTTTCAAGTTGCTACCCTGGTGCTGGAACTTGGAGGGAGTGTCTGAGTAGGTGAGGTGAGTCCATGTGTAGGTTCTTTAAGATGAACTGTGTGTGGCTTCAGTAGTTTCTTTCATAGATTCAATCCTGGCTGGTTTTTGCAACCAGAAGTTGTGGTGACTTATCTTCCTGGCACTGGAACCCGGGGCTGGGGGTCTGCTGTGGGGCTGGGGGCCTGATGTGGGGCTGGGATGTTACTCCCCTGAGATATCTCTCCCAAGATTTTATCCACTCTACTTGGGTGAGAGACTAGCCCATTCTGTGTCTGTGCCTTTCCTACCCATCTTGATGGATGTGGCCTCTTTAATTATGTAGTTGTCATATTTCTACTCAACTTGCTTTTTGATGGTTCTGGCTGATGGTTGTTCTATATTTTAGTTGTAATTTTGATGTAGTTGTGTGAAGGGATGAGCCACGTCTGACTACACTGTCATCTTGACCAGGAGTCAGTTCTGGAATAATTAACATTTTATTTCCTAAAGTATTTTCGCACATAGTGTACTACTTGATTCTGAATAGCATCATTGAGCAGCAGGTGGAATGGGAGTTTTTGAGGTTGTTTTGGCACAGGACAGCTAACTGACTTGCCAAAAGTTAACCAGCTGCAGCCAGCCAGTGCTGGAACTCCACCTATAATTCAGGCTTCCTGCCCTACATTCGGGGTCTCCCATAACATTTGCTGTCTGCACATCACAGAGATCATCTCTCCAGCCTCTCCTCTGTACAGTCTCACCTGTAGGACAGAAGAGACCAAGGGATTCATGCTGACCAGGCTTGTTGTGGCTGAGGTCTTACCATAATGTGTTCCTTTTCAGCCTGGAAGAAGGCCCAGCTGTATGCAGGTAAGTGACTCAGTTTCCTGTACTTCACCTCTCTAGCTTTGACCCTTACCCCTTCTCTATCAGAGGATCTCACTCCAGGATGGGGTTGGTGTCCCTACTCTCCTTGTCACTTTTGTAGCCTCCCTCTGAAGAGGGTGGGGACTCCTCCTTGGGAACACTTATCTGCCTCCATTCCGGGCCCTTCCTCTACTGAAGGTCATTGTTAGGGTTCACAATATGTTCTGAACACACCTTGTTCTACTGGTGCTGCTTGGTGCAGTGACAGTTGTGAGGAGAGACTGCTGGTGGGTACCAATGTATAGCTGAGCAGTTTCTCTCTAGATTTCAGAAACCCTGCTTGCCTGGGTAGGACTCAGATCTTCCTAAGGGGGTCCTTGGTTTTGGATCCTTCTTACCCTGAAATATGTCCCCTTTTTGGCTCTAGTTTTGTTTTTCCCACTTGTCCCTAGTCCTCTGAAATATTGATTTTTTGCTGCTTCCTAATGCTCTGATCCCCTTCTTATTTTTATTAAAAAAAGATTATATTTATTATTTTTAGAGAGAGGAGAAGGGAGGGAGGCCGAGAGGGAGAGAAGCATCAATGTAAGGTTGGCTTTCACCTGCCTCCAGCTATAGACCTGGCTGGAGACCTGGCTTGCAACCTGGTTTTTTTTTTTTTTTTAATTTAATTTTATTGTTGTTGTATTATATTCATCCCATTCCCCACCCCTCACCCAGCTCTCCCCTTCCCCACACTCCCTATCCCCCCCAAAGTCAATCCTACTTGTTGTCCATGTCCATGGGTCACCCATGCCAGTTCCTTGACTAAGCTGCTCCCCTTCTTTGCCTCCTTCTCCCCCTTACCCAACCCCCTCCCCTCTGCACACTTAAGGTCTGTTCCTTATATTCATTTCTCTGGTTCTGTTTTGCTTGTTTGTTTGTTTTGTTCATTAGTCTCCTGTAATGGGTGAGATAAAAAATATGGAATGCTTCACAGATTTGCGTGTCATCCTTGGGCAGGGGCCATGCTAATCTCTGTATTGTTTCAGTTTTAGTACATGTGCTGCTGAAGTGAGCACTGATCCCTTTCTAAGCTGTGTTTCTTCCTCTATGACTTTTTTGTTGCTGAGTTGTTAGTTGCTTTAGAGTAGCTATTCTGAATCTGGGGTCCAGAACCTCCAAGATGTTTATGCTCTGGATAGGGTCTGTGAAAGAGCTTAAATTACATGTAAAAATCTGTGTATGTCTGTGTAAGAGAAACGAAAATGCAACTTTTAATTGTTCACACCCATTATTTCTCCTTTTAGGAGAAATTGCATTTGCCTGAGATGTTTGGTCCTCATTGTTTGTTAGGGTAATATGTGAATATTGCCAAAGAAGAAACCTACAGGAGCTGAAACTGTTGACTAGAGTAGGGGTGGGGAGCAAATCATGGAGGAAAAGACTTGGTGGGTTAGAGAGGAGCAGATGAGAAGGAGGTAGAATGCCTGACATTCACCCTGTAGGGATTTTGGGTGGCTCAGAGTGGTGGAAGAGAAACCCAGGCCACACAGCCATGGTGGCTTGAGTTGTGGAGTTTGCAGAGGACTTGCAAGTTATCTGGGAATACAAAATGTAATTATCTCCTTGATAAGTTTCAGTAGAGAAATGTTTATTTTTAGGCCATTTTGAAGTTACCATCTAATTGATTTTGCCTGTGATAGTTAGACCATCTCAACCTTCCACTGGCAGGTAGGGCAGGAGTGTGGTATGGGGATCCTAAGATAATGAAGGAGGATCTATGTCCTCTGAACATGGGTAACATACCCTTCCACAGGTATGTCTGTTTATGGTCAGGGATGCGGACTGTGAGACACAGATCAGGGTGAGCCATGAGTTGACAGAGGCTTTAGAGAGTCTTATTTATTCTCCCCAGGATTTATTTCTATACAGTGATGGTCATCTCTCCCTTACCTGCAGAATTAAAGTGCATGTGTTTGAATACATATCTTGTATCTCTTTTAATTTTATAAGGATAAACATCATTCCATTAGAATCAACATTTTCATATTGACAGATTCATAGAGTGAGGTGGATGATTGGAAAAAGAATTTGTAATTTAAAGATTTGCTGTAGAAATTAAATGAAGAATGTACCAAAGTGTATAGCACTTAGTCCATTGTGGAGTCTCAGAATTAAATGTCAATTTCCCTTTCTCCTCCACCCCTTCTCTAGTCCTTCTTCTAGGTGTGGTTGGTGGCCAAAAATTTAGACCACATATGCACAAGAAAAATGTCATTTACTTATTTCTATAAGTGTTTTAATCTTGTCTCAAGTCTCTATCCTGTTGGAGGCAAAAGCCATCCCACAATAGATATTTCAGGGTCTTACGACATGTACAAGCTTTGCTTTAGTCAGTGAGCTTCCTTTCTTTTTTTTCTTTTTAAATTTTATTGTTGTTGTATTACATGCATCCCCTTTTTGCTCCCCTCTGTCCCCCCACCCACCCACCCATTCCCCCCAAAGTCAATCCCACCTGTTGTCCATGTCCATGGTTCCTTTATACTAGGTTCTTGTCTAAGCTGCTCCCCATCTTTGCCTCTACCTCTCCCTCCCCCCT